>CAUYNB010040731.1:0-97500 GCA_963574225.1 Lagothrix lagotricha
CTTTTTGCAGATAAGAACAAGCTGATCCTAAAATTCATATGATAATTCAAGGCACCCAGAATGGCCAATACAATCTTGGAAAAGAACAGCGTTGGAGGAGTCACACTTTCAATTTCATAACTTACTACAATACTATAGTACCCATGACAGTGTGGTATTGACGTAAGAACAGATGCACAGATCATTAGAATAGACCTGAGAGTCTAGAAATAAACTTGGATGTTCACAGTCAATTGATTTTTGACAAGGGTGCCAAGACTATTCAATGGAGAAAAAAAGAGTTTTTTTCAAGAAATGGCACTGGGACAATTGGATGTCCATATGCAAATAACTGGACCCATACCTCACACTACATATAAAAATAAATCTCAGAATTGACCAAATACACAAAGTGGAAAACCTATATGTAAATCTTCATAACCTTGGATCAGGCAATATTTCTTAATTATGATACCAGAAGCACAAGAAACAAAGCAATATGGATAAGCTGGACTTCATCAAAATTAAAAATGTTCATGTATCTAAGGACACGCTCAAGTGAAAAGGTAATCCACAGAGTGGAAGAACTTTTTTGTAAATTGTATATCTGATAAAGGTCTCATGTCCAGAATGTATTTTATATACAGAACAATTTAAAAAATCCTCAGAAGTATTTAAAAACAAGTGAAATACAAACAGACAAAAAAGTACAATGAAAAGACAATCTAATTAAAAGCTGGAAAAAGGAAAGCTGGGTGCAGTGGCTCACACCTATAATCCCAGCACATTGGGAGGCAGAGGCAGGTGGATCACCTGAGGTCAAGTTTGAGACCAGCCCGACCAACATGGTGAATCCCAGTCTCTATTAAATACAAAAAATTAGCTGGGTGTGGTGGTACATGCCTGTAATCCCAGCTACTTGGGGGTCTGAGGCAGGAGAATCTCTTGAACCTGGGAGACAGAGGTTGCAGTGGGCCGGGATTGCGCCATTGCACTCCAGCCTGGGCAACAAGAGTGAAACTCTATCTTAAAAAAAATGGACAAAGTGTATTTTGAACAAACAGCTATTCTCCAAAAAAGATAGACAAATGGCAAATAAACACATAAACAGGTAATAAATGCATAAACAAGTTACTCACATAATTAGTCCTGAGGGAAATGCAGATCAAAACCACAGTGAACTACTATGAAACATACACTAAATTAGCTATAATTTTACAAATAGAAATTAATAACTAGCTGTTGGTGAGGATATGGAGAAACTGGAATCTTCATACACAGCTGGTGAGAAATTCCACTCCTATGTATATACCCAAAAGGACTGAAAGCATATGTTTACACAAAAATTTGTACATGAGTGTGACTGTTTTTTTTTTTACACATTGAATAGTCTTGGCACCATTGTCAAAAATCAATTGACTATAGATGTATAAATTGCATTAATATAGATATAGATTGCATTGAGTTTATAGATTTGGATAGTGTTGCCAGCCTAACAATATTAAGTCTTTCAGTAATATGTTCATAATAAACAAATAATGGAAACAAACCAAATGTTCAACTGATATATGGATTTTTGTTGTTGTTGTGAGATGGAGCCTCGCTCTTGTTACCCAGGCTGGAGTGCAGTGCTGAGATCTCAGCTCACCACAACCTCTGCCTCCCAGTTCAAGTGATTCTCCTGCCTCAGCCTCCTGAGTAGCTGGGATTACAAGCGTACACCACCACACCTGGCAAATTTTGTATTTTTAGTAGAGATGGGGTTCCTCTATGTTGGTCAGGCTGGTCTCCCAGTGATACGTGGTTTTTGTAAATGTGATACATCCATATAGTAGAATACTATTCATTTATGAAAAGGAATGTATAAGGATACAGGCTACAATATGGATGTACCTTGAAAACATGATGCTAAATGAAAAAAGTCAGACACGGAAGGCTGTATATTGTATAAGTCCATTTACATGCAATGCCCAGAGGAGGCAAATATATAGAGACAGAAAGTAAATTAGTGGTTGCCAGAAAATGGGAAAGTTAACATATACAAATCACATTCTGTGTGCCAAGACCTCTTCTAAGTCCTTTGCAGGTATTATCTCATCTGATCACTACAGAACTTTGTAGGATAGACACGAATATTATCCTGCTTTTATATTATATCTGGTAAAACTGGAGCATGAAATGATTAAGTAAATTCATACATTAGTATGCAGCAGAACTAGAAGGTAAGCTCAGGTCTTGCCAGCTTTGAGCCTGGAATCTCAACAGTGGTATGCAGGAGCTGAATTCTACAAGTTTGAAAGCTAATTGCCTGCATCTTTTCCCAATTTCAAGTTCAGTAACTTCAAGTTGGCAGACTGCAATTGGCTGTGATGGAAATACTATGTATTTATGTAGTGGAAATTGGCAAATACTACAAATCAGGGTTGTTTTTTCTGAACAATTTACCAGATCTCAACCACTATATTAATCAGCCTCCATAGGCACCAAGGTAAATAAATATAATGGCTTATTTTAAAAGCACCCAATTAATATATTAAGAAAGTCCTACACATAAAGTCAAGAGAAAATTCATTTAAAAGTTTGCGCTATAATGTATCCACTTTATACCCATAGTATTCTGATATAAACAACTTTTCTAATTTTGGATTTGTAAGATGTTTTATTCCAAAATTCATATATTAAAGCAGGAAATTTTTAGAAAGGTAAAGGTGGTGATTTATAATCAGAACTGAGTATCAGAAGCTACTAATATCCACATTGTTGTGTATGTTTTGCCATGTTCTTGAGTAGGCTATTAGCTGAAAATCTGGAAAATGATTCATAAATATTACATATTTAATTTTTATCTAAAGTATTTTTCTTCTACAAAGTGGAATTTGAGGAAAAAGGTACTACAGCTATTTCTTCACAATAATGTATCTAAAGCAAAATTATGTATATGCATTATGACTTATGAAAGCATGAATTTGTTTTCAAGGGAGGTCACATTACAGATATAGAGAAATGAGAACATCAGGGTTTATTTCCCCTCCCTTCATTAAGCATGAGCAAAGTAATTCCGTTTGAAATTTTCTGAATCTAGAATCTTCCTGAGTTGAAAATTTCTAACTGATGGAAGTCTTTATGACCATGGTGCAAATCTCTACTTTTAAAAAGTAATTCATACACATTATATTGGTAGGTATTCTTCATTCATGGGGGGAAAAATGAGATTGGGTTTCTAACTGGGTCTTTCAAAGATTCAGGTAGCTGTGTGTATTCTAAAGTGAAAGCTAAGGAACACTTCTTTAAATATTTGAATTCTAAATCATGTCGAGTTGATAAAATATGCTAATATTTCTCATATAAAGGATGACAGTTCTGAGCACAATTCTGTAGCATTTCCCACTAAAAGTGTTGTTAGATTTGTTTGTAAGATTTAATTAAGCCTAATCATATCTTGACTAATATTTTGGCTCAGTGAAGAAAATAGTGTGAAGAAAAGGCAATGTAGTTTTATGGTTAAACATGTAGATTTGGAGCCAAAATACTTGGTTCACATCTCACTTAACCAACTGTTCGATGTCAGGCAAGTTGATAATCTTCTCTCAGCCTCTGTTTCTACTGTCAAATTTCTCAGTGATAATCGTGTATAAGGCACTTAGCACAGCCTAAAGACCAAGTACTTTATATATGTTACCTATATTATTAGATGGGTACCTTGGCTCATTGGATAATCTAATGATATTTCTGTAGGTCATTTTGTTGTGCTATATTTATGGATACATCCATCATAAGTAATTCTTTACAGGAAGTTATTATAAAGAAATAGTAATTTCAGCATGTTGCCACATCCCAGTTACTAGTTGAAGTGCCTTCCATATTCTGATTTTTAATCCTCGTGATAATCTGTGAAGCAGATACTATACCGCTGGAG
This sequence comes from Lagothrix lagotricha, assembly GCA_963574225.1. Lineage (NCBI taxonomy): Eukaryota > Metazoa > Chordata > Mammalia > Primates > Atelidae > Lagothrix > Lagothrix lagotricha. Next base: position 3,896 of record CAUYNB010040731.1, read on the forward strand.
CTGGACACTGGCCCAGGGGAGTTAAGTAGTTTACCAAAGCCCATATAGCTTTTAAATGGTAGAGCTAGGATCTGAATGGATAAAGGATTTGAACAGGATCTAGCATCAGTGTTCTTCACCACTATGTTATGTTGCCTCTCCTTGATGTAGCTTCAGTGGTCTCTAAAGATAATTTTTGCCCATACAAAAAAAGATAAAGGTAAAGTAAAATACAATAGACACCTTAAATCTTCTTTGGATGCAAGTGAGAAATAAATTGCACATATGTGTTAGTCTGTATATACATGTATATACAGACTATGTTAAAATCCTATGCTTCCCTCTGGCCACAGAGAAGGCGATTTGATAAGGTTTCACTGACATGAAAAGAGACTGATTCAATTGGCCACATATGAAAATTGATCTCATTGTCTTACAGTGTACATACTACCTAGTTACCTAAAACAAACTGAAGTCCATTGTGCTGCAAGTGGAGAGAGAACTCTAAAGAGAGGTACACCAGCTGTTGGGGCAAGGTCAGAGCAGCAGGACCTTCTAGTGTGTCCCTGGCTCAAGGACTGGTTTTGGAGTTTTTCAAATGTGATTTTAATAATCATCCAAATTGATAAGGCTCAGAGAGACTTATTCATCTTAATCAAAACTAAAAGCACACAAGCAAGAAAACAAACCTGACTGGAATTCTCCTATCAGCTCATTAATTGTTTCTCTTCTTTGTAAGCAAGACACGAGAAATGAAATTAAGTGAGTTTGCTTGCTGAGTAAAATCAGAATATTCCTGGCTGCAGTGGTTTTAAACTGTGGCTTCTTCTCTCAAGCTTATTTTTTTTTTGTGCTAAATAAAGGAAGACTGAACCTACTATTTCTCAAAGAAATAAAACAATCTCTTATTATATCTGTCAACACTGCCTAAGATGTTGTCAAATCTTCAACTTAAAAAAAAAAAGTTAAGTATCTCACATATGCTAGGCACTAAGTGATATGGTTTGGCTGTGTCCCCACCCAAATCTCATCTTGAATTGTAGCTCCTGTAATCCCCATGTGTCAAGGGTGGGACTGGGTGGAGTAAATTGAATCATGAGAGCGGTTTCCCCCATGCTGTGCTACTGATAGTGAGTTAGTTCACAAGATCTAATAGTTTTATAAAGGGCTTCTCCCTTCACTCAGCACTCATTCTCTCTCCTGCTGCCCGGTAAAGAGGTGTCTTCTACCATGATTATAAGTTTCTGAAAGTGTCACCAGCCATGCTGAAATGTGAGCCAATCAAACGTTTTTCCTTTATAAATTACCTAGTCTTGAGTATATTAGCAGTGAGAGAACAGACTAATAAATTGGTACTGCAGAGAGTGGGGTGTTGCTATAAGGATATCCAGAAATGTGGAAGAACTTTGGAACTGGGTAACAGGTAGAGGTTGGAACAGCTTGGAGGGCTCAGAAAAAGACAGAAAAATGTGGGAAAGTTTGAAACTTCGTAGGGGCTGGTTGAATGGCTCTGAACAAAATGCTGATGGTAATATAGACAATGAAATCCAGGATGAGGTGGTCTTAGATGGAGATGAGGAACTTTTTGGGAACTGGAGCAAAGATGACTCTTGCTGTGATTTATCAAAGTGACTGGTGGCTTTTTGCCCCAGCCCTAGAGATCTGTGGAAGTTTGAACTTGAGAGAGATGATTTGAATATCTGGTGGAAGAAATTTCTAAGCGGCAAAGCATTCAAGAGGAAGCAGAGCATAAAAGTTTGGAAAATTTGTAGACTGACAATGTGATAGAAAAGAAAAACCCATTTTCTAGGGACATATTTAAGCCAGCTGCAGAAATTTGCATAAGTAATGAGGATCCTGATGTTACTCACCAAGGCAATAGGAAAAATGTCTCCAAGACCTGTCAGAGACCTGCATGCCAGATTCTCCCATCACAGGCCCAGAGGCCTAGAAGGGAAAAATGGTCTCCTGGACCAGTCTGTTCTAGCTGCTCCAACCATGGCGAAAAAGGGCCAAGGTAGAGCTCAGGATGTTGCTTCAGAAGGTACAAGCCCCCAGCTTTGCCAGCTCTGATGTGGTATTGGTCTTGTGGGTGCACAGAAGACAAGAATTAAGGTTTGGGAACCTCTGCTAGGTTTCAGAGGCTGTATGGAAATGCCTGGATGTCCAGGCAAAAGTTTTCTGCAGGGGCAGAGCCCTCATGAAGAACATCTGCTAGGGCAGTGCAGAAGGGAAATGTGGGGTCAGAGCCCCCACACAGAGTCCACACTGTGGCACTGTCTAGTGGAGCTGTGAGAAGAGGGCCACCATCCTTCAGACCCCAGAATGATGGATCCACCGATAGCTTGTACCATGCACCTGAGAAACCACAGACACTCAATGCCAGCCCATGAAAGCAATCAGGAGAGGGGTTGTACCTTTCAAAGCCATAAGAGCAGAGCTGCTCAAAGCTGTGGGAACCCACTCCTTGCATCAGTGTGACTTGGATGTAAAACATGGAGTCAAAGGAGATCATTTTGGAGTTTTAAGGCTTAATGACTGCCCCGTTGGATTTGAGACTTGCATGGGGCCTGTCACCCCTTTGTTTTGGCCAATTTCTCCCGTTTGGAAAGCATGTAGTTATCAAATGCCTGTACCCCTATTGTATCTCAGAAGTAACTAATTGCTTTTGATTTTACAGGCCCATAGGCAGAAGGAACTTGACTTCTGTCAGATGACAATTTGGACTTAAACTTTTGAGTTAATGATGGAATGAGTTAAGACTTCGGGGAATTGTTGGACAGGGTATGATTGTGTTTTGAAACGTGAGGACATGAGATTTGGGAGGGACTGGAGCAGAATGATATGGTTTGGCTGTGTCTCCACCCAAATCTCATCTTGAATTGTAGTTCCTATAATCCCCACATGTCAAGGGTGGGACCAGGTGGAGATAATTGAATAATAAGGCCAGTTTCTCCGTGCTGTTCTTATGATAGTGAGTTCTCATGAGATTTTATGGTTTTATAAGTGGCTTCCCCATTCACTTGGCACTCATTCTCTCTCCTGCAGCCCTGTGAAGAGGTGACTTCCACCATGACTGTAAGTTTCCTGTGACCTCCTCAGTCATGCAGAACTTTGAGTCAATTAAACATCTTTCCTTTATAAATTACCTAGATTTGGGTATGTCTTTATTAGCAGCGTGAGAAGAGACTAATACACTGAGGATACAGAGATTAAGATACAAACCCTGTCCTTGAGGACCTAACAGAGGAAGACAAAAATGGAAACAGGTCATTGCAAAGCAGTAGTAGCAGTCCCTATGTTAGTGATGTATGCAGGATGCTATAAAGATAGGAGGCTCTTGGGAGGCCAAGTTGGGCAGATCATGATGTCAAGGGATCAAGACCATCCTAGCCAACATGGTGAAACCGCATCTCTACTAAAAATACAAAAATTAGCCAGACTTGGTGGCAGGTGCCTGTAGTCTCAGCTACTCGGGAGGCTGAGGCAGGAGAATCACTTGAACCTGGGAGGTGGAGGTTGTAGTGAGCCGAGATCACACCACTGCACTCCAGCCTGATGACAGAGTGAGATTCCGTCTCAAAAATAATTAATTAATTAATTAATTATTATGATAAGAGGTTCACCTCATTTTTACATCCTTGACTGGCATTTGAAGGAAAGTGTATGAAAAGCTTTTCCCCTCATCTTTCCTCCTCCATGAACTTATTCATTTGTTAGGAACTGCATGTACCACCCCAAATTCATGTGTTGAAATCCTAACTCTCACTGTGATGGTATTAGGAGGTGCGGCCTTTCAGAAGCAATTAAATTGAAACACTGGAGCTCTCATGAATGGGACTTGTGCCTCTCTGATATGGTTTGGATTTGTGTCCTCATCCAAATATCATTTTGAATCACAATCTCCAGTGTTGGAAGAAGGGCCTGGTGGGAGGTAATTGGATCGTAAGGACAGACATTCCCCTTGCTGTTCTGACAGTAAGTTCTCACAAGATCTGGTTAATAGTGTGTGGCACCTCCCCTTTCTCTCTCTTTCTCCTGTTCCAGCCATGTAAGACGTGCTTGCTTCCACTTCACCTTCTGCCATGATTATAAGTTTCCTGAGGCCTCCCCAACTATGCATCCTGTACACCCTGTGAAATTGTGAGCCAGTTAAACCTCTTTTATCTGTAAATGGCCCAGTCTCAGGTAGTTCTTTACAGCGGTGCAATAACAGACTAATACACCTTGTAAGAAGAAACAGGAGAACTTGCTTTATGTATTTACTGTCTGCCATGTAAGGGTACAATGAGATGATGGTTGTCTGCAAACCAGGAAGTGGGCCCTCACCTCACTGGATCTATCGGCACCTTGATTCTGGACTTCCAGCCTCCAGTACTGTGAGAAATAAGTATTTGTTGTTTAGGCCTCCCAGTCTAAGGTAATTGGTTATAACAGCCTTAGCTGACTAATACATCATCTGTTTCCTCTTGTCCTATACCTTTAATCTCACTTTCCACATAACTTTTTTCTCTGTAGCCTTTAAACAAGCATATTTTATCCTCATCTTAAAAAAAGTTTTCTATACTGTTTTTCCTCACAGTACTAGCCTATCTTGTCCTTCTCCCAACTCCAAACTCTTAAATGGTCTATACTTAGATCTACCTTTTAAAAATTCTCATTCCTGCCACAGCACATTATACCATTATCCCAAACTCTTCTTGATACAAATCACTAATGGCATTCTAAGTACCAACACCAAGGATCTACGTCAATTTTTATTCTGGCAGATTTCCCACAGCATCTGAAACTGTTGACTCCTCCTGAAACCCTTTTGATAAATGAATAAAAAACTAAAATAAAGTGTCAATACCTGGGAGATAACAGAGAAAAGTTAACTAATGGTGGTGGTTTGGGCATAGAAAAGGGGAAATTGTTAAGACTGAAACTTGCAAAATGAGTGGATGCTATCAGAAGCAGCAAGGGCATCTCCACAGAGCTGACTCCTCCTGAAACCATTTTCCTTCTTGGCTCTGTTCCCTCTCAAATTAATTTCTCTGAAAATGTCTTGAGTGAGAAACTTAAATTCATTTTTGTTTTCCTGCATGAACTCTTTTTACTCTACCTGCTTTCCTTGGGTGATTTTGTCTCCAAGAACTCCAGGTACCATCTGTATGTGCCAATCATCAGCGGCCCGGCTGGAAACAGATGGCACTCTCCAATGGGGTAATTGAGAAGGTTTTAATAAAGCAACTATTTACTATTTCGAAGGGAAACCAGAAAGGAATGTTCAGAACCCTGGGTCTTATTGCCCTGAGGCCTGAGGGGATAAAGGAAGAAAGCAATTTTGGGGATAAAGGAAGAAAGCCATTTTTGGAATCTAGAGAGTGAATGCCTAATAAGGATCACTGCGAAAGAGGTGCACCCTTTGGAAGAGGTATGCAACTAGATTATGGTGACCTGAAAGGAAAGGAGTCATAAAATAAATATCTAAAACTTACTATCTTCAGGCTCTTTGAACTTTTTCTGGCGTCTCCCATTGCATACACCCACCTGGAAGCTAACATACAGTAATGAAATCAAGGGATCCTAGGGCACAGAGAAGACTGAAAAGTGTATGGAGAGGGACAAACGGAAACTATCTAGCCCAGATGCTATATCTCTAGTTTTAACTGCTCTTCTGAGATTTTGACGAACATTTCCATTTTAATCTCTAATCTATTTGCATCACACGTATGGGCCTTAAAGTTAATTGGCCCACGTCTTCTGTTTTTCTTACAGAATCTTTCTCACTTAGTGATGCAATTACTTTCTTCCAATCCAAAGACCATGGAATGTCCTTCACTTTCCTTCTCCTATAGCTCTCCCATTGAGGTCTGGCAATTACTTTTTCATAGAAACGTTTTTTTTTTTTTTGAATTCTGAGCTCTCCTTGCCAATTCCATTCGTCTAGTCAATATCCCTACGTTCCCTTTTCTAGACTTCTGTAATGATTTCCCAACTCAATTCCCCGTAACTGTTCTTCTCACCACTCTTTTAATGCATGTACACTGCTATCAGTTATCTTCCTAAAACACAGATCTAATCATGACATTCCATTGTGTAAAATTTCTAATACATCTCTGTCGCCTTGGCATAAAATCTAAACTTCACATATAACCTCCAAGGCACTAACCTATGCCTTTAGCATCATGCACTTGCCTATTCAACAAATATGTCTTGAACACTAACTGTGTGCCTGATAAGAGACTAGATGCTAAAAAACACAAACAAGAGATCGTGCACACACTCCAGCCACTAGACTGCAATGAGAGTGATAAATGAATTAAAAAATGAAACTCAAATGCCAATAACTAGGAGATAATAGAGAAAAGTTAACTAATGGTGAAGGTTTGGGCATAGAATAAGGGACACTGTTAAGACTGAAACTTAGGAAATAATTAGTTGTTATCACAAGAAGCAGTGGCATCACAACAGAGGAATTCATGTTTCCATGTATAATAGCATAAAATAAGGTGGATTTAGTGAACTAAAACTGATGGGTTAAAACAATGCTCTTCCTTCCGGGGGGTGACATTCAACTGGCCATTCAGGGCAACGGACTTTCCATCCCAGAACCATGGCCCAATTATCCGTAACCTTGTGGAGAAGATCTCAGTGCTGGTGAACGCTGCTATGACTTACTTGAAGCCTCAGTTGGCCACATTTGGTAGTACACCAAGATTGAGCTGATTCCTCACACCTCCGCTGAGATCCCTAGAGCTATTCACAGACTATCAAAAAGAGTCAATAGTGCTCAGACTGGTAGCTTCAAACAACTCACAGTTAAGGAAGCTGTGCTGAATTGTTTGGTGGCCACTGAGGCGTTGATGTGGTTTTATGTTGGAGAGATCATAGGCAAGCGTGGCATCATTGGCTATAATGTTTGAAGACCAATCTTTAATATCTGATTATATTTGATTTATTATTTGAGTGTTGTTGGACCACGCTATCTGAGTAAAATAAGATTTCTCAAAAAAAAAGGTCTTCAAGAATTGTACATGTAAAATTTGTGCTTTCCCAGTATGTAAATTATAGATCAATTGTTTTTAATTAAAGGGAAATTTGGGGGAGTAATAAAAGAATTTTGGCCAGGTGCGGTGGCTCATGCCAGTAATCCCAGCGCTTTGGGAGGCTGAGGCGGGCGGATCACCTGAGGTCAGGATCAAGACCAGGCTGGCCAACATGGTGAAATCCTGTCTCTTAAAAAAAAAAAAAAAAAAAGAATTCTGTGCCATGATTGAGCTGTATATATTTGTAAAACTTTAACAAGCTGTACATTTAAAATATGTACTTTTTAAAATAGTATGTGTATTAACTACACCTCCATTTTAAAAAGGATAATCTGGCCATCAAAAAGATTTAGTTTTTCTCCATCCCTTATCAGTTATATGCAATTAAACATATACAAAATTATCTTCTCTAATTTTTCTGATCTGAAGTAATAACACCTTCCTCATAGGACTACAGAAGACTTTTTTTGGTGCTTAGCGTGTAGTAGATAATTAATGAATGAGATCTGTCAACTGGTACTTGAATGTATGTAGGGTTTATCAAGATACACAGAAAGAATCCAAGTCTGAAAAGTATGCAAGGACATCTCAAAACAACCTATGTTTGTATTTTTAGAAAAATCAACTTGGTTTCAGTGTGGAGGACTAGAGTACAGACAGGCTGTAGCAGGAATCTCATTAGGAAACTAATAGAATAAAAAAAGTAAGGGACCAAATAATGACAGTAGCATATTCCTTGGAGTGACAGAATATGGCAATTGGCTGTGGAGGCAAAGATAAGGGTAGTGCCATTTTCCAAGAAAGTAAGGAGACTTGGATACATAAAGGAGTTCAATTTTGAGAGTTATGTGAGATGCCTGTAGGGTTCAGAGATAGATATGCGTAGTACACAAGTGGATATACGGCTCTGGACCCCTAAGTTCAGACAGGATTTGCTATTATAGGTCAGTTGCGGTAGCTTACGCCTGTAATCCCAGCACTTTGGGAGGCTGAGACAGGCAGATCACCTGAGGTTGGGAGTTTGAGGCCAGCCCGACCAATGTGGTGAAACCTGGTCTCTACTAAAAATACAAAATTAGCCAGGCAAGGTGGCACATGCCTGTAATCCCAGCTACTCGGGAGGCTGAGGCAAGTGAATCGCTTGAACCTGGGAGGGGGAGGTTGCGGTGAGCTGAGATCGCTCCATTGTACTCCAGCCTGGGCAACAAGAGCAAAACTCTGTCTCAAAAAAAAAAAATTTGTTTATATATATATATATATATATATATATATATATATTTACTATATATCTATAGATGAAATCCCTATAGTAAATATATATATATATATATTTACTATGATAGTATGTATGTCACTGTGGGAGAGATTTGATCCCATTTAATATTAAGATCATCCAACTAATTTTTCTACTTGAGTCCTTTTGACTTCAAATTCTAGTTATAGATATATATAGTAACAATATATACATAGTAACAACTATGTATATTTACTATATATGTATATTTACTATGTATATATAGATATATAGTAACAAATCTTTTTGGTTTTAAGACGGAATCTTACTCTGTCGCCCAGGCTGGAGTGCAGTGGTGCGATCTTAGTTCACCGCAACCTCTGCCCCCCGAGTTCAAGCGATTCTCCTGCCTCAGCCTCCCAAGTAGCTGGGATTACAGGTGCCCACCACCATGCCTGGCTAATTTTTGTATTTTTAGTAGAAACAGGATTTCACCATCTTAGCCAGGCCAGTCACGAACTCCTGACCTCAGATGATCTGCCCTCCTCCGCATCCCAAAGTACTGGAATTATAAGTATGAGCCACTGTGCCCGGCCAGATTTGTTATTTTATGTTGAGCTAACAGCAAGACAGAAATAAGAGTTACTCTCTAAGAGAGAACCAAACTGAGATTTTGCAGAAATCATTTTGCAGAACTGATGGTATCCAAGAGAGTACAGGGGAATGTAAGCCTGGAGAATTACAAGAATAGTTAAAATCTAATTCAGGTCACCTGGATGTACATTTAAGTCTCCCTGGGGAAGCAAATAGAGGTTTGACTGCAACCATGGAAGTTTACATATAGTTACTTTGCTGTCTTTAGAAACAAGGGAACATCTGCATGATACGTAAGAAAGAGGCAGCCAGAAAAAATGTCTGTTTCTTTTACTGTCTAATATGTATATCACTGTGGTAGAGATTTGATCCCATTTAATATTAAGATCATCCAACTAATTTTTCTACCTGAGTCCTTTTGACTTCAAATTCTAGTATCAAGCATTATATTTGACTGCCTTCTTAGAAGATACTTTTATGTTTTGTTGAGATGAAGCCTTGGGAAACACTCATATCTAATAAGGTGACTAGGCGTAACCTCTAGTTCTGTATGCATGCTTTTGAAAATAGGAGGACATATTAGTCTAATTCTCTGGGAAGCAGAGGCCAAGATGGGATTTGACATGCAAGAGATTTATTAGGGTAAAAACCTGGGAAAGAAATAGGGTAGAGAGTGGAAGGAGCCTGGGAGAATTATCTGACTCGTGCGAAGGAGAAAGGGAAGGCAGACAGGCAGGGAGGCAGACAGGCAGGGAGGCAGCTGGGCAGGAAGGAGGGAATCAATGAATGAGACTGCAGTGCAGTTCTCAGCAAGACAGGAACTTGAATGGATTATTTGGTAGCATTTCCTGCTTCTATCTGAGATCTTTAGGGCGCTTCTTAGCCCAGAGAAAGTGAATTACAAATACATAGTGACTGGCATAATTATATAATAATAATATTTACTATAAATATAAAGAAAATCACTGGGTACTTTGATGAAACACGTGTCTATGGTTCATACTGGGGGAGGCATATGGAGAGATTTTGAGTGCCTTGCCTTATTTATGCCGTGGATCTTAATTAGATGACACAAGCCCATCTATGAGGTCCTCAGAAACTCAGCATGTCAATCAAAGATCTATAAATCATATGACTGAGGGGAGTTTGCCACATGATTTAAGAACATTATGGAGCGGACACCAGGACTCCAAGATGGAGTCAGTCATAGCAGTGAAGGACAAGAAACTTCTGGAGGTAAAACGAGAGGAGCTGGCAAGCTGGATCTTGACACGGGACTTCAATCTTAGTGGCATTACTGGAGCGTTTCAAAGAGGTTACTACCGGTATTACAAGTACATCAACGTGAAGAAGGGGAGCATCTCGGGAATTACCCTGGTGCTGGCAAGCTACGTGGTCTTCAGCTACTCCTTTTCCTACAAGGAGCTCAAGCACGAGCGGCTACGCAAGCACCACTGAAGAAGGGCACACGCTCTGCTCTCCCCACCTGTACCTTCTTGGCCCAAGCTCCTCCATAAGGAACACAATCTCTATCATTGCTGAATCCTTTCTTATTCTAATTGGGATTAACCTCCAAATAAAAGATGACTGGTATCAAAAATATATATGTTTTCACTCATTTTACAAAGTAAAGTAGGTTTTTGAAAACTTTTTATTCAAAAATAATTTCAAGCTTACCAAAATGTTACAAAAAAGTATACAATAAAGAGTGCAAAAATTTATATATTGTTGACATTTTACTACATTTGATTTATAATTCCCTTTTTTTAAAAAATCTGTAGAGATGGGGTCTCGCTGCTTTGTTGCCACACACAGGAGTTTCGACTTGCTCCATTTCTGACATTGGCCATTTCAGCTGTTGTCACCTGGTGGTCCCTTGCTACAGGGAGGTCACCACACTGAGGCCTAACTTAGGGAGGACACCTAATTGGCATAGTGCATGACAGCCCACAACTCCTGTGCTCAAGCAATCCTCCCACCTCAGCCTCTTGAGTAGCAGGGACTACAGGTGTGCACCAGGATGCCCAGCTCTCTCACTGCTCTTGATTTTTTTTTTAAATCCATGTGGGATAACTTATAAATACATTGTGGATCTCTACCTCTAACACTTCTGTGTGTATTTCCTAATAATGCTGAGATTATTTACATAATATATATTTGCATTCCTTTGCATTCCAATTTTGACAGTTCATTCAATAACATACTTTATAACACGTTTTCCTCTTCAGTACAGCATCCAGGCTAGGGTCAGGTATTATATTTCAGTGTGGCTCTTTAGCTTGCTTTAAACTGGAACACGAAATAATCTTTTGATAAAGTAAATCTGATTTACTGAAGGATGTTAACTTTGAGATCAGAGACTTTGACAGTTTCATATATTGCTTATGAACGTGGCCTAGAACAGTGCCTGGTTCATGGTAGCTCTCAGTAAATATCTGATGAATAAGTGAGTTTTTGTGAATGTCCATATTTTCTTAAGAGGAGTTGGTATAAGTGAGTTACATTGGTGTTTGCCTCTTAAGTAGAATTTATATTATGTTTAAAAATTCCTATCTATACAAATAATTCAACATGTTTTTTTTTATAAGCAGATTTGTGTGCATAGAGCTTAAGTGTTCCTTAAGCCCTCATCTCTGTACTCCCTGCCCACACCATTACCTTAAGTCCCTTTCATCCTTGTACCAATTTAAACCTTTTAGTGTTGTTTGAAAGTCAAATGGAAACCCAAGCTCTTCTGGCACAAAGATTGGCATCCAGTGTGACTGTCCTCTGGGCAATGCTAAACATTTGCTTCCTGCATCAAGGGCTGTAATGAATCTGAATATTCAGATACAACTAGTAGTCACGCTAAAAAAAAGTGCTTGCTGGCTCCTCTGTCAACATGATGACTGACAGAATGTACATGTGGTAGGAGGCTCACCGACATGATTTCAATCATAACTCTGTGAATGGAATGCCCAGAAATGCTGTCCATTAGTCACAGAAATCTCCACTTTGCTCCAGAGGGCCCATTACATCATTCCTACATTGTCTGAATTGCAGCTTGCTGATGGAATTGAAGGATGGCCCAGCTTCTTGCTAGCCACACCAATGATCTCATTTCAAGAACTGGTTTGTGAGAGTCCGTCTACTAACTACACAACCTACTACTCTATTTATATGAAATTAGGATCAAAATAACCAAGTGTTCCTAAGAATAACTTGCTCATAGTGCTGGCTATTTATTACTCCATCAGCCAGGAAAGACACTGGTGTTGAGGCTGACACACCTATCAAGGAAAATAAGTACCATGGCTTCCAGCATTTTGACAAAACCTCAGATGTATGACCTTTTTGCCAAGCATCTCTGGTTTCACGTGGTTGGAGCATTTGTTGTATTCTTGTAGGTTGCAGTGCTCTATAAGTTTGCTGTGGCTGAACCAAGAAAGAAAGCATACACAGATTTCTACAGAAATTACAATTCCATGAAAGATTTTGAGGACATGAGGAAGACTGGTACTTTTCAGAGTGCAAAGTGATTTTAGAATGTAAATAATTTTGGGGGTTGACTTACGTAGAAGTTTGTCACTGACTTGTGTTCCTGAACTATGAAACATGAATATGAGGGCTTAGAAATCATTTATTTAGGTAAATAATTAACAAATTAAAAAAAGAATACCTTGCTCATAGTGTTAAAGATACAGAAAAGAGCTGGACTCAAGGTGTATATATAGTTTGATTTTATCTATGTGCGGAAAAAAATTTTGCAGAAAAAGGACTGGAAGCAATAATATTAATGTGGTTACTATGGTGGCTTCCAAGTGATGGGATGATGGATGATTTATAGTATCTGATCTTTTGTTGCTGGCTACAAAAACGTATTTCTTTGATGATCATAAAAACAGAAATTAAGTAAAAAAAAGAGGTGTATTTTTATAGCCTCACATTTAAAAATGTAATCTAAAGAAACTGATTAGAATTCCAAGCCATTTTGTACCTCAGTTTTCCCATATGCCAAGTGAGTATGATAATGGCAGTTATAGATTACGTGATGGTACTACATTAGATAACTACATAACATACCTTCATTTTCTCAAAAGAAAGGAATCTCTTGTTGTTATTATTTTCTATACTTATCTCAGAAGGAATTCTTTCCCTTAACTTTCTATCAGTCATGGAAAGAAAAGGGTTATAAATACTGACTGGCCTCTTGCCTGCTCTTTTGAAAATCTAACCCAGTAAGAAGGCAAAATAGAGTAATTTGTATTTTTATTTTATTTGTATTTTTTTGAGACAGGGTCTCACTCTGTCACCCAGACTGGAGTGCAATGGTGCCATCTCGGCTCACCACAATCTCCACCTCCCAGGCTCAGGCGATTCTCCTGCCTCAGCCTCTCGCGTAGCTGGGATTACAGGCATGTGCCACCACACCTGGCTAATTTTTGTATTTTCAGTAGAAACGGGGTTTCATTTTGGCCAGTCTGGTCTTGAACTCCTGACCTCAGATGATCCACCCACCTCAGCTTCACAAAGTGCTGGGATTATAGGCGTGAGCCACCCCACCTGGCCAAAATAGAGTAACTTTTTAAATGAAGAGACTTATAGCTAATCTCCATCTGACATCTGCTTCCATCTCTAGCTTATGTTGAAAGAAGTGCTTATTAAGGACAGAGTTGATTCCTTGACTCTCATTCCTCTCCCCACACCCCAATAGAAACCTCTTCTTCATCAACAAAGCTTCTTTCAATTTCTGAATTTATAAATGTGAGAAAACCCTCAGAATATAGTATGTATATTTTTGCAGAATGGTCTTTGGGACAAGAAGAGTGACTGACATCTGCAGAAATTACATCTGAGGTTTAGTCCTATAGGAATAGGGTATACAAATTGTCTGCAAATTATCCACCAGTCCCTGAGAGAAAATGTACGAGGCATCAGTTTTTCTTCAACAAACATGCTCACACATGTTTTGATGTAACACAACACTCAAGAGAAATCGTCTTTATAAAAACACTACTTTTTCTTCCTTACCATTGTCAAATGTAGTGTTAGTAAATGTTCAAATGCCAATTAATACCCTTTATCATGTGCCAATTGTGTCCTGAGTGTGATTCAGAACAGAAGAGGCATATGAGCTCTGACTGATGGGTTTATAATCTAAAGAATAAATTGGGGGCCTGGGGCAGTGGCTCATGCCTGTCATCCCAGCACTTTGGGAGGCTGAGGCGGGCGCATCACTTGAGGCCAGGAGTTCGAGACTAGCCTGGCCAACATGGTCCTGTCTCTCCTAAAAATACAAAAATTAGCCAAGCGTGCTGGCCGGCACCTGTAATCCCAGCTACTTGGAAGGCTGAAGCAGGAGAATTGCTTGATCCCGGGAGGCAGAGGTTGCAGTGAGCCAAGATTGCGCCATTGCACTTTAGCCTGGGCGATAAGAGTAAGACTCTGTTTCAAAAAAAGAATAAATTGGGTTTTGTGGTATAAAAACACATGGTATTGCCTTCATAAGGTGCATAATTTAATAGCCTGTAAGGATTTACATTGTTAACCTTAGTAAACACGTATAACTTGAGAAGAACTAAATATAGTAGAATAACGGTAATAATAATGATGGTTGATGCTTACAGGTCTTACACTCCTCTTTTAAGAGTACATGAAAAATGTGATGTTCTAGATTTTGGAATCAGCCCTTGGCCTTTGTACATACCTGGCTTACAAGATTGACTTTGTAAGGCACAGTGCTACTCAAAATGTGGAGAGCAAACTAGCACTGGTCCTCAAACTTTTATTACGTGTCATGATGTAGTTAAGGACAGACATTGCACATAAACCTTTAGAATCTTTTATATTAACTTGTCAAGTAATTGCATGTCTATCGAATCTCATAACAAATTGGGGGCTTACATTTTATATGTCTGTGTCTTTTTAAATGTCATCTTTTGACTAATTCATTTCTTATTTTACAAATTTGTCCATCCATGACAAATTGGGGAAAAACTAAGACCTCAAAACAAATAGTTTGTTAAACACTGTTCTAGAATGTTGTAAAATAACTGATGAGTTAAATAGAAACCACTTCTACACTGTAGTATTCTGTTGAGAAACATTAAATTTACCCTGCCTCCATGGCTCCCTTGTGGAGAATACATTTTAGTTTATGGTTAGTGGTAGGTGGGTAACATCTCCCTGCTTGGTATGTGTTTTGGGTTGTGAGTAAATACAAAACACCTGTTTATTCATAAGAATCACCTGTTGAAGAGAGACTAAATACGTGGATCACAATCTAGCTCAGGCCTTCAGCCTGGAAAGCTGTCAGCCCGAGGCTCCCCACTTGAGGGTCTGCTGGCCCCCCGGATAGATCCACTATGCTGTTCTATCTGGGTGTCTGCCACTCATTACCTTCAGCACCGCCTGGGTGGGGGTCTACCGACCCAGCTGGTCCTCGGTAGTACTCTTATCCTGGAAAGTGGATTTAACAATAGTACTTGCCTCCTGGGGCTGGATCTGAGCATTAAGGGAAGATATATGTATGTCAGGTGCTTAGCGCAATTCCTGCTTTTGGTAAGTGCCCTCCAAAACATTAGCTCTTAGTAATACTGAATAACAAAGGCTAGAGAAGATGCCATTATGTGCACATGGGACATAGTTTCTGTTTGCAATGAGGTTTCAATGAAATCCTCCATCTACACGTGATCTTCTGGAATCAGACCAACTGATTTCACAGAGCAAAAGTTCATTTACCATTGACTTGCATAAAGGGACCAACATTTGGCTTTTGGACTTCCCTGACCTTTCAGCATAACTACTTCATCATGGTGGTGTAGAACGTCCTCCCACCCCAGATTTCCTTTGTTTTCCTTAAGTCATTAAACTGAGTAATTGCTGCAGGCCTAAACAATGGAAATATTCTGATCTTTATTGTTTGCTAGGAGCTTGTATTATTTTGGGGTAAGCGTAAAATGACTTGTCACTCAAGGATGGCAAGTATAGAGACATAAACTTTGGTTTCAAGAGATATATTACTTAAGGTAGTGGCTCATTGTACAAAGTAAAAAATATAACATCTTTTCTAGTCAAAGTGGCCTAACAATATTTTTCACAGTGGGTTTAGGCTACATGTCAAAATTGAAGGTCGCTGCCCCTTTAACAGGCATCTGGTGGCCAAAGAAAACAGCCAGCTGTTTCAGGCCGTTTCACAGAATAAATGCTTAACTGAGGATAATTCAACCAAAAAGTTTCTAAATCATTTTTGAGTTACAATACAGTACAATAGAGAACACGAGGCTTTATACTCAGAGTAACTTGGGTTCCAGTCTTGGTTTTGCAACTTAGTAGTTGGACTCATCATGTAAATCCTTACTCTGAGCCTCGGTTTTCTAATCTGTGAATCAGGGGCTATAAACTCTACAGCACAGGGTCAATGTGAAGATTAAGATAAGGTATAACAGGATAATGACTGTGCATAATAGGAGCTCAAATATTATTAGCTCCCTTCCTTTTCTTTATCCAGTTAATAAACTTCAATTGTTATTTTTTAAATCCACGTGATCACTTTGAGACTCCATCAATAGAATCAGATTTTACAACATATAAAGAAAATATGTCAGTATTTATTTTTAAAAACATGCATTGGATCTGGCAGATTCAGGGAACAACAGTCTGTTTGAAAACATGACTGACTCTTTCCAAGGTCAAACACCCTCAACTCCTTTTACTCTGCCTAGAAGTCTTTGCTCCAACCAGAATAACTTTCCCATGCATGTGACTTGGCTCAATCCTACTTTTAGTCTTTTGTGTTAGTACCGTTCTTGAAATGACCTTCAGTGCCTCCCTGCCAACCTCCATGCTCCTTCAAAGTTGTTCAACATTCATGTCATCCGAAAAGTAGCAGAAAGAATTCTGGTTAAGTGATTGATTACAGTTCATCCAGGGCTATAGTTTCTTCCAGGGAGCTGTACTAGTCCCCACTTTGACACATTTTCTTGCTGATTTCCTATACCTTTCCATATTTTTCGATTCTTTTTCCCACTGAGGACATTCAGATTTAGAGAGGCTATCAGTTACTAAAGGCCACACATTTTATGGCTGATTTTAAACAGGCAGCCAGTTCTTTGGGTTTTTAGTTTGGTGTTTTCATGGCGTGATTCTACTATATTTAGCAGGGAAATGGTATTGCTGACTGACTAAGAAACAGTGGGGAACTTCGGGAATGGAGACGCAGCTCTAGAAGAAGTAATAGCAGTAGATGAGGGGCATGCGATATGATGAGAGATGGAGCAAACTGGAGGAGGCTGAAGGAGGGAGAAAAGATGCCTCAGAGGAATCATTAGCTTATTCTAGACATGTCACGTTACAAGAAAAAAAAAAAACCCTGAACAACAACAACTAGAAATTTCTGCTTTGCTTCTATTTTATGCCTAATAAACAACACTACTGTCACTGCCAATGAAAACAGCAATGTAACTGTGCTTTTCTCCCAGCACTAATTCTAAACAATCTACTGGATTTGGGTCAAAATTATAAACTGCCAGCATGTTAAAAATAAAAACGGCAAGACAAACCTGGCATTTTTCTGAAGGGTTCGATGGTGAGTACAGGACAAGAGCCAGAGGGAAGAGCTGCTATAAAAATAACTGGTGCAGCACACCAGGGCCTGTTGGGGGGTGAGGGGAGGGAATTTAGAGGATGGGTCAATAGGTGCAGCAAACCACCATGGCACGTGTTTACCTATGTAACCAACCTGCATGTTCTGCACATGTATCTCCTTTTTATTAGAATAAAAAAATATAAAAAAATAACTGGAGCAAGCATCCTTGAACTGATGTTTTCTATAAAAATCTGATGGCTGTGAAGGAAAGAGTGAAGTTGGAAAGGAATGAGGATCAAGTGGTGTCTGCTTATCCTCAGCTAGCTTTCATGTAAAAGTCATGGCAGGGTCAGCAACAAACTAGCCAGGTGGCAACTCCAGGCCACGCTGCCATAAATAAATAGTTATGTACTAATGTCACACAATCAGAGCTAGATGCAAAGCATATGGGAAGAAAACATTCTCATGTAAATATTCAGGAAAAACTATGGTTGCTAAATTCAGGATCCACTGTTGGTACTGGACTTTGACATGCCTCAAAAAATAAAGTAGTGAAGTTTTTAAAAACCCAGACTAAAAGAGTCTTTGAAATGTACAATAGTCCTTTAAAAAAAAAAAAAAAACAACTTAACCTTTGGCTGAAGAGAGTGTTACTATTTGATGTAGTAATTAAGCATTACTGAAAGTTGGCAAGAGCACTGACTCTGGAACCAGATTTCAGGAGTTTAAATCATACTACTGCTACTTATCCTCATGACGTCTAGAAGTTCCTTAACCTCTTCATGTCTTAGTTTATTCATTCTGTACAAAAGGGAAGAGGATAATAGCAATAGTTCCTGCCTGGCAGGAAGTTATGAGTATTAAGCCAGTCTGTGCATGGGGAGTCTGTAAAACAATACCTAGTAAACGCCCTGTCCACTTTTATCAAGTAGTCCGAGTCAATTTATTTTTGGCCAAAACCACAGTTACTTTTGCCCCAACCTAATATTTCACACTGACTATCTTCTAGACACCACACTATGTAATCTTTTATTTGTACTATCCTATTAATCTTAAAAACAGCTCCACGCCCGTGGCAGTGGCTCATGCCTGTAATCCTAGCACTTTGGGAGGTAGAGGCTGGAGCATCGTTTCCGGTCAGGAGTTTGAGACTAGCCTGGTCAATAGAGCGAGACTTCATCTCTAGGGAAAAAAATTTTAAAATTAGCCAGGTGTAGTAGCATGTGCCTGTAGTCCCAACTACTCGGGAGGCTTCGGTGGGAAGATCGCTGGAGCCCACGAGTTTGAGGCTGCAGTGAGCCATGATCGAGCCACTGCACTGCAGCTTGGACGACAGAGCAAGACCCTATCTCTAAATCAAACATGCACAAATAAAACACCCCCATGAATTTAATCAGTTTTACAGACAAGAAATGAGGCTTCGATGGATTAAGGCACTTATTCAAGGAGTTCTATCTAAAACTTCCAACCCAGGCTTTATTCCAGATGATTTAAAACCACTTAGAGGTTCTCTAAAATCTAAGCACCTTTGCTCTCATTTGCTTAAATTGTTAAAATCAGAAGAGAAACACAACACATGGCCTTCTAAGAACCAAACAGATTTTGTTAAATTCAGAAGAGAAACACAACACGTGGCCTTCTAAGAACCAAACTGCTTTAGGAGAACTGAGATCCATTCATAATAATACATATGAAGACAAAAAAAGATTGGCTCATTACCGTAGACATTTATTGAGCGCCTCTTATTTTCTGAGAACTGGGATTATAAAGACAGTAAGACGCGATTTTAGTCCTTGAGCAGCTGACTTCAAGGAGTGAAAGTGACATTCTTTACTGCCGGCTGTTTGATGACGTCGGATTAATTTCAAGCCTATTTCTCGACAAGGACAAAACTGCCTTCCACGCGATGTTCAGAAGTTGTAGGACTTCCTCAACACAAGCTAAACTATGGTTACAGCGACCTTAGTAAGTTTTCTAGCTCGGCCCATGACAGCCTTGGCGGAGTGAGGGCGTGCTTTCTCGACAGGCCTGTGTCCCCTCGGAGGAGCGCTCAAACTGGTGCGTTAGGAAGTGTATTCAAATCGCGCGCTCCGGCAGGGGGTTTCCGGGGCTCACGCTGAAGGATCGCGGGGCACCCGTGAGACCAGCCTCCTGGCCTCTGCGTCAAGCCTCTCTGGCTTCTAGTAATTGGGAGAGTGAACTCTACAAGCATCCCTTGTTGATCCCTTGATCCCAGGTGCGAGACGCCCGGGATAACTACCTGCCAGCTGAAACTCCGGCGCGGAGCCTTTTCCAAGGGCAGTCGCTGCTTCCTGGTTGGTTTGCCCTTAACTAATATGGCGGCAATTGCCGTCGGCTGCATCCACTGCGGCTGCTCAGTAAGCCAAGCTAGGGCACTCCGGTGAAGAGCCCGCCCCCGCCGCGGAGGTGCTGGTGGAGCCTGGGACCGGGCGAGTCTCCGCCCCACTTTTGCAGCTTGTGGTGTTTCACGGGGGATTGGGACAAGCCTAGGAGGCAAGGACCTGGGCCTGTGCCGCTGTTTGCCTACCCCTCAAACCTCGGCACCGAGGCTGCTCGAGCCCCAGGGTGGTTTTTCCTTGTTCCCGCCACCTCCCTGTCTCTGGCCCAGCATGATACTGACCAAAGCTCAGTACGACGAGATAGCCCAGTGCTTAGTGTCTGTGCCGCCCACCAGGCAGAGCCTGAGGAAGCTGAAGCAGAGGTTCCCCAGGTAAGTGTCCTTCTCTCCCCTCTCACAGCCCTTTGCCTGCAGTAGCAGTGCCTGGCCCGCCCAGGCAGCGCTTAGGAACCACGTGTCACACATGAGTGGGGAGGAACACCAGTGTCAGGCGTTAGGAGGTCAAGGTTGGCGAAAAAAGGTTTATTCTTTCACCTTCCTTCCACACAACACTCTTAACGGATGAGTGCAGGGCAGCCTCCCCAAGGCCTTGCAATTAAATTCAAGTCGACAGGTATTTATAGAAAACTTGGTATGTGCTAGGTGATGGGTGCACATAGTAGGTGCTTCATAAAAGACCAGAGGTTAATTGACAGATACTAGGAATGAATGATGGGTGGGAATATGAACTGTAGATTCGAAAGGAGGAAATGGAGGACGCTTTTCAATTGGCTACTGGAAAGAACCGAGCACAGGGTAAAGCGGCTTCATAGTCTTGGACTGTGGCGTGTATTGGTGACTGTGCAATTAAGTGACCTCAAGGGTTCTCAGTACAGTCAGAGAGCAGGGTACCCCAGGAATTCCACTCTTGGGTCATTGGCCATTTGAACAAGCAGATCTGAAGTTTCTCCATATAAATGACATATGCGCACATTCTGAATGTATTTCATACTTTCTTCTTTCCCCAAACACTTATTTTTTCAGCGATTTTAGAATTATCCAACTTTCTAAGAAAGGACTTTGGGAATTATATAAATTTCTCATTTTAATGATGTGAAAACTGAGACCCGGACATTACATGAGGAACCAGTTGAGGGCAACCAGGCCACTGTATTTATGTTGTGTTCAAAGTAGAGAATGTTTACTTTATTTCCAATGAAAAACCAAATCCAAACCTGTACCATTGTGTTTTGTGGCACTGAGCATGGTTATCCCTAATGGAGAGCTTCCCCATCCTTGATATATTCAGCCCCCGAACAAGCATCACCACAGAAGTGATATTTTGAGGACAGAGAGGTTATTGGATAATAGGTATTAAAGTACAAATTGAATCATTAGTTTAAGTTCTGTTATGGCTTCACTTTTTGAAGGACTTGGTTTTCCTAGCTGTAAAATGAGAGAGTCTCTTTCCCATATTATCCACATTTGATTTAGGGCAATATTTATCCCTTTATAGTCTTTAGTATTTGGTCAGACTTGCTAAGAAGGAACAAAATTGACATGTAATTTAATTTTATGTCATTCACACTTGCCAGTTCTGTGCATGAACAGTGAAATGGGTGAAGACTGGTCAGCCAAGGGAATAGGTAGATTTTTCTGGGCAGTTTTAAGATAAATTATACATTTTGATATTCTCCTCTCACTATGTATGCAATCCCTTGCTTCTCTTTCTCTTCCTCTCCCTTTTTCTCTCTTTTTTTTCTATGGCAAATACCTTGTCTTCTGTATAATAAGTTAAATGTCCATTACTTTTATCAACACTTATAAAAGGCTCCCTTCCTGTGGGATACCATGCCGTCTGGCATATTCACTTATGCTCTTTTCTTTCTTATTCATGATATGCTCAAATATTTTTCACTTCTCCCAAATGCCATTCAGGGAATAAGTAACTCTCCTTCCACAGGAGATGTTATTTAGAGAGAGCTGAATTACTAATCTGCAAATGAAGGTATTAAAGAGCTATTTAGGGCCAGGTGTGATAGTTCACGCCTGTAATCCCAGCGCTTTGGGAGGCCAAAATGGGAGAATTGCTTGAGGCCACGAGTTCCAGATCAGACTGAGCAATGTACCAAAATCCCGTTTCTAATAAAAATACAGAAAATTAGCTGGGTGTGGTGGCAGGTGCCTTTAGATCCAGCTACTCAGCTACTCCAGGGGCTGAGGTGGGCGGATCACTGTATCAAGGTGATTGTTACTTTGTTACATTACAATCCATTGGCCTATTTTGAATTTTGAATGGATTTTTTACCCACAGTTGATTTGTTATCATCGTACACTATTCCTTTGTAAAATGTTGCTTGTTATGCAGATCTTAGAAATGTTGTCACCTTTCATTATACAATATCGAAAAATTGTATTTGTTAATATCATCTCTAATCTCATCAGAAGTCTGTAAGATTTGAAGCTGTCAAGCTTGTGGTGATGGATATGAGCATTCCAGTATTGGAATTTTCCCTTGAAAGCTCAAATTTTATCATTGGCAACAAATGCTATCAGTAGTCTTCTTTGAAATGACAGGCTCACATTGTTTATTTTTGAGAAAATGTCTGCCAGATACTTAAATCTGAATAATCATACTTAGTTCATCATTCAAGTAAAAATGGTGTTCCATAGAAAAAGTAGATAGTTCAGCTCTCAGTCATACAAATGCTTTCCCAGTAGGCAAACGTCATACTTTGATATTAAGTATATGTGCTTTGTATTTACTCTAGTCATACAGAGTGTTAAAATGTTGTGTATTCACTGGTTGAGATTTAATATAATTAATAAGCGATTATTCTTTTTTTAAAATTCATTTGGTAATCGTAATTTATTTTTTTTGAGCTTAACTTTTCAAGGGTATCTACATTTTTCTTATAGTCAAATTTTTGATGGATTTCCACATATTCCAGCTATATGCTTACATGTATACCAGATGAGTTCTTAGACTATATGAGGAAGTGATACAAATATGTTTGGATGAGTTAGACATGAATAAATCTGCTGTTGCGGAGAAAGAATGAAGCAAATAAAATTAAGGTCACCAAATATGGGAAACACTATTCTACAGAAAATATATTTTACTTCCGAAATGGTCAGAATCAGTGAGATGAGTGGAATTATTAAAAAAGTAAAATGTGGGCCAGGTGCAGTGGCTCACACCTGTAATCCCAGCACCCTGGGAGGCCAAGGTGGGCGGATCCCTTGAGGCCAGGAGTTCAAGACCAGCCTGACCAACATGGCGAAACCCTGTCTCTACCAAAAACACGAAAACCAGTCTGGTGTCGGGAGGCTGAGGCAGGAGAGTCGCCTGGACCTGGGAGGTGGAGGCTGCAGTGAGCCAAGACCATGCCACTGCACTCCAATAAGCGAATATTCTTAAGTGAAAGTTTTTTGCTTTTCTTTTTTTCCTGCATGGGTGTGGCAGTGAATACAGTGACTACTAGTACAGTTATGGTGCCCTGATTTGTGCTTGATTTGTGCCTTGATTTATTTTCAAGAGCTGGCAGTTTTACTCACCACCATTTTTGTACCATAAGTGCAAATGTGAATACAGGGCAAAAGGCAGATACTGTCTTACTATTTTTATAAGATTAGTAGTGTTGACCTTGTAGACCTGTGAGAAGGTCTCAGGGACTCCAGAAGTCCACAGCCACTCTCTGACGATCACTAGCCAATTCAAATCAAAGGATAATGATGTTTTCAAGGATTTTGATGTATATTGACAGATTTAAAAAAGATTGTACTAATCCTTTTACTAGGAGAACATGGGAGTATCTGTCTCTGCAACTTTGCCAGTATTGAGGAGAGTCATTATTTAATCTTTAATATGTTCAATCAAGAGTGACATCTTATAGTTAGCATTTTTAAAAATTATTATAGATTGTACCTTTTTCCAAAAATTTTTTTGACCATTTAATTTTCTTTTGAATTACCTGTTTTGTATCCTTTGCCTGATTTTCTGTTGGCATGTTTGTTTTTATTGTTTATTGATTTATTACTTACTGATCTGCATATGTTAAGGATGTTGGTCCTATATATGTCATATTGCATATCTTTTCTCAGTTGTTTGATTTTAAATATTGTTCTGCTTTTGATATGGTTAACTTAAATGTATGCTGTTTTTTTTCCCTGACATTTTTGCCTTTATATTTAGGAATTCCTTTTCTATTTTAATATATGAAAGAAAAAATTATTTCACCTAAATTTTCTTTTAGATTCTTTATGGCTTTGCTTTTAATTCTTAATTTTTAAATCTTTCTGGCTGAAATTTATTTTAGTAAATGCTGAGAGGTAAAGATGTAGCTTAATTTTTTTTCCAGCTTATTTTTTCCTCTTTCTTTCTGTGACTTCTGGGGTAGCCTCACTTCTTCATGGCTTGTTTTCACTGAAGTTACTGAATTACGTCTTTTCAAGTCACTGTGTTTTACCTGGTCTCAGAATCCTTCACTTAAAATGAAGGAGTAGGACTTCGTGATCTCTAATATCTTACAACTCCAAAATTCACCCTCATTCTATTCTTTTCATTTCTGCAGTTTTACAATACAGTAAGTCATCATTTAATGTCTTCAGTAGGGCCTTGGAGACTGCAACTTTAAGCAAAGCAGTGTATAACGAGAGCAATTTTACTGTATGCTAATTGTTATAAACAAGAATTAAGTTCTTATAGCGTATTTCTGACCATAATAACATCACCAAATTTCTAAAAAAGATCCAAAACACAGCTAATATTAAACATTGAAATTAATGTGAGTTTACATGCATTTAAGAAAGATGAATAAAAACAAGATAATTACACAATTTTGGTGAATCAGTGAGTGATGGTGGTCAGAGTGGTGGTGGGTTAAATCTAAGAGTACGTGTTTGCGAAGTGAAATCTGTGAGAAGCACCTCTTACCACCATGTGCTCAAAAGCAAACGATAGTCTGTTCAACAAAGCGAGACCTTGTCTCTACAAAAAATTAAAATATTAGCTAGGTGTGGTGGCACATGCCGGTATTCCCAGCAACTCAGGATGCTGAGGTGAGAAGATTGTTTGGGCCTGGGGGTTTGAGGCTGCAGTGAGTTAGGAACATGCCACTGCAGTCCAGCCTGAGCCACAAGAGTTAGACTCTGTCTCTAAAAACAAAAAGCAAACAATAACAAATGTGATGATCTTGCCGAGCACTTGTGTACTGCGTCTTTATTGTCATGCATTTGTATGATTATCATAGATTTATGAATTTTTATTTTACAGTAATTTGTACTCGTTCATTCATTCATTTACCAATCTGCTTATTCCAGTTTCGGATTGTGAGTGACCTCTGGCAGCTGATACTGCAGGGCATGAAGCCATTCTGCAGGGGCACACTCACACACACTCCTGTACTCATTCACACTGGGACCATTTAGACATACCAGTTCTGCTAACACACATCATTGAGATGTGGAAGGAAACCAGAGTACTGAGAGAAAGTTCACGCAGACATGAGGAGAACATGCACACTCCACATAGACAGTGGCCCCAACCAGGAATCAATTTCTTAAAATTCTCATCAATTTTATAACAAAATAATGTTGAACAAAATAATGTGATTTGAAGGCTTTCTGTAATGGGCCCTTTGGCACCTAAAACGCAGGACATACTGCATTTGAGTGCTTGCTGAGGACGCATTTATTGATTTACATTTTCTGATCTTTCTTGTGGATATTCTTAGAAGCACCCAGTCCAGTCAGCTGTTACTTACAAGGTTATATTTTACATTATTATTTCCTGCCCAAACACTACATATATGTTTGATTATATGTTAGTTTATGGAGATTTTTTTGAGATAATTTTAAACTTACAGGAAAGTTGCAGAAATATTACAGAGAATTCTCATATACCCTTCACCCAGCTTCTCTTAATGTTAACATTATCATGGTACGGTTGTCAAAACCAGTAAGTTAATTTTAATGCAATATTGTTAATCTACAGACCCAGTTTTTGAACTTTGCTAGTTTGTTCACTGATGTTCCTTTTCTAGGATCACACATTGGATTTAATTGTAACATCTTAAGTCATTTCCAATCTGTGACAGTTTCTTAGTGTTTGTCTTTTGTGCTTTTGACACTTTTGAAGAGTACTGGTCAATTTTGTGGAATGTTCTTTCATATGTGTTGACGTTTGTTTTCTCATGGTTAGATTGAGGGTAAACCCTTTTGGCAAGAGTACCCCGGAAGTGATGGTGTGCGCTACCTAGTGCATTACATCAGGACTATGACTTCATATGTCTTACTATTGGTGATGTTAACCTTATTCACTTGATTAAGGTGGTGTCTGCCTTGACTTGTGCTCAGGAGATGGTAGTTCTAATGTTACCATTAGTTTTTTAAAACTAATTCTGAAATTCTTTAATACCTTTATAATCAACAAAAAAAACTAACAGTGTTTATAATAGAAAAGTGATTTTGCGACTTATGACATTGGCATTGCTTCATAAGAAGAGAAATTGGAAATGTACAGTACAACTAGTATGTTTCACCGTAGAGTCTTACATATGTATTACCTGAGAGCAGAAATATCAACCATAAATTGCAAATCTGCACTATGACTCCTGAAACAGGTAGGCTATACCTAACCAAGCTACGATTACTGACTAAACCTGAACTGTTCTATCACGAGGTCGTTTAGCCTGTGCGCTCAACCCATACTCGTAAATTCTGTTCCAGAAACTGCCTAATCGACAAACTCCTACTAATATCTACTAGGACCACCTCATGAGTAGTTTCAGCTCCTAGAACCTTCTGGTAACTCTTCCCTGATTCTTCCTTTTGGGACACTCCACCACAGTTTCCTTGGCGTGGGTTTACCTCTGAGTTTTTTTTTTTTTCTTAAACTGTTACAACTGCACTGTAAAGTTACTATTGTTCCTTTTAATAAATACCTTGTGAGGATATACTTTGAGACCATGCAAATTTCCTGTTTCTCATCACCCTTTTCCCCATTGATTTGAGCATCCATTGATTTTTTTCATGTGACAGTTATTACTGGTATTTGCCTAATGGTGATTTTCTATTTCTTTCACCAGAATATTCGTTTAACCAATAGCACCCACTGCCACCATTTTATGTGAGATGATTTATCTTACCATTAGCCTATGATTTTCATTTATTTGTAGAGTTTTCTACCACTTATGAGCATGTGGCCTATCATAGTGTGCTCACTATGTTTGTGGCACTCTTTGGATATTAAAACAGCAACAACGACGACAACAAAACAGTTGCAGTCCTAACTACTTAGGAGGCTGAGATGTCAGGATCACTTGAGCTCAGGGTTTTGAGGTTGTAGTGCACTGTAGTCATGCCTGTGAATAGCCACTGTACTCCAGCGTGGGCAGCATAGCAGGTCTCCATTTCTAAAAACAAAATAAAATAAAACAATAGCTGGAATAATGTAGTTACTAATTTTGGACAGGTCATAGTCTGAGGAAACAGTGTAAGACACATCCAGTAGGTATAAACTATTAGAATCCTAGAATGTTAGAAACCAGAGGATTTGTTGAATCGTTCAGATATGGTTAAGTAGCATTCTGAGGATTAGAATTAGTAGGATATATTTTTGTTGGAGATTATTTTGCTAGTAGACCAAGCCCTCTGGCACAAGTTTAATTTTCCCTTGAGTTCCCTTACCGTATATTAGTTATTTAGTCGCTGTAGTAATGAATCGTAAATCATACTCTTGATACCATAAATTGCTAAACAAATAGATGTCTGTATTGTTTTGCTATATCTTTGCCCTTCGAGATCCTGGCTTAGGTTTCTATAATGGTGTTTTCCACATTTTGAAGAAATGTTTTTTTTTCTCTTAGCCCATGTCTCCTACTGTCTTCCCACTCTTAGCTCATGACATAGGCAACCAGTCACTCATATGAGGTGCTTTACATTCCTGTTCCTGGTAAAATCTCAAAAGTACTAGTTAAAAACTTGTTTGGCTGGTCATCCTGTGCTTAAACCAGTGTACTTGGTCATCGTCTTAAAATCTTCACCTCTCTACCAGAAAATGAGTTAAAGCTGGCTCTAGTGTATATTGTACTGTGTACCGTGTTGAGCTTAGTGCTTCTTGGTGGTGAACTTAGGAGTCCAATCTGGTAAGGAGTAGAGTAGCTAAAAAACCTTGCTTGGGACAGGCACAGCGGTTTTACTTAGCGCTTAAACTTATTTGAGGTGGTTTGGTTTAGTCGGAGCTACCGCTGGTTGACTGTCTTTTTTGAACAATCCTTCCCACCCCCAATGCATGAGGCATTTTAAGATGCCTGCTCTTGCCAGAGGGAGTCTTGTATTCTATTCTTCTTGCGTCCTACTATAGTTTCTTCTTGAGAAAAGACTTGGCTCTTTCTCTTTTTATCTGAGTCACAGTTGTCTTGTCTGTAGAAGGAGAGGTGAAGTCCCACAGCTAGGAAGTAGAGGAAGCAGGATATCAAACCCAAGTAGAGTCGGTCTCCAGAATCTCATTCTCACTCTGTTGTCTCTCCTTGTTCAGTTCCTGAAGGCTGTGGTGAGGATTAAGTGAAACAAGGCATGTGAAACAGCGCAGTGTAGAGCTCCCTATGTTTTTAATGATAGGTAAATATGATTTTTTGTTAGAATGTAGTAGCTGATCTACGGTAGAAGAAATGTCTGAGTAGTAAACTTTTGAAACATGTAAAACACAATTTTGCTGTTAAACAAAGAGCATTAGATTTACAGAAATGAAAATGTTTATACGAAAGTTGGTTGTATGACTGAACACGTAAGATTTGATTATCAGTTGAATATTGTATGGTTAACAGAAACTTGCTTTAAGTATTTCACAGTGATATGATGATGTTTAAAAAAAACCTTTTAAACCTAGATTCACTGATTTTTAAGAATGAGGGAGCACTGCAATGCATAATTAATACTGTAGGGCTTTGTGTACTTAATTGAAATACTATTCCTGTAGGCCTTGTCTCTCTCAATTGAAATGAAAGTTGATTCTCAGTTTGTGGTCAATTTTCTACACTATGATAATGTTGTGGTGGACCTGAGTTCCAGAATAATAAGTGAGAATTGCCCAGAAAGAGAGAGAAAGGCTTTTATTGAACTGGAAATTCTACTGATGGTTTTGCCTTAGAAATAGAATTAATTTACATGATACTTACAATTAATATTCATACACCCAGGAAAGGTATCTAGGGTTATTTCTGTATTGATCATTAAACTAGGTAGGAATGTCTAAGACAAGAGTATGATTATTTCATGTGTTTTCTTTAGTAATCTTTTAGAATTCTTTTCTGTAAGATTTCGCATTTTTTACTTTGTTGCTACATTGTAGCTTAGCTTTAAAGACTCTTCTGAAAGGTTCTTAGGTTTGTGTATGGCCCCTTCACTTTCTAAAAGAAGTGTTTAGCTTTTATTAGCTGTTTGTGCGTCTTTGGTCCTGCAGCTGTGAAAGGGATATGAGCTTTAATTCTCTGCAAAGGAGTATTTGAAGAAAGCCTCAGATAATGTTATTCTGAGAAGAATCCACATGCTAATTATATTTCTTATTAATTTTGGGGGAATTTTCATGTGATTAGAATATTGACTTCATTTTAAAATCTGTGTTCAGATACCAAACTTTAGGTTACTAAGTAATAACCCTTACCAGAACGATTGCTTGTACAATAAAGAGTAATTATATATTTCCCTAGGAAAAAAAGATTCAATAGAAGTATAGGTTAATGCTAT
The DNA here is from genome assembly GCA_963574225.1 of Lagothrix lagotricha. Taxonomy (NCBI): domain Eukaryota; kingdom Metazoa; phylum Chordata; class Mammalia; order Primates; family Atelidae; genus Lagothrix; species Lagothrix lagotricha. Next base: position 33,385 of record CAUYNB010040731.1, read on the forward strand.
TTTACTGTTGAACTTTTGACAAAGTTGACTGGACTTGCCATTATGTTTTTATTACACATTTTGTACACTTTTGGTGTATTGGTTGAATTTTCCTTAGAACCAGAGCAATCAATATATATTTTACTAGAGTAAATCTGAAAAGTGACCTTAATGTATGAAGTCATGTGCTGGTATGAAGGTCATATAGAAGATAGGTAAACAGTAAATGTTTCTTTATTTTCAATTGTCTTTTTATTGAAGGGAGATGTTTTCAAATGTGTACTTGAAAATAGGTTTCTCCTTTCTCCGTTCTGCTGTCAAGTTACTTACACAGTGAGCTGTATATATAGTGAATACATTTAAGCTGCTAGGATGAGACTTCTAACTGAATGACAGTTGTCCATTTCTTAGGGGAACAGACCACAGCTAGATCCCGGCTTGTTTGGTCCATGGGTTTGAAGTTGGAGTTGAACAATATGTGACCCATGTAGGAAAGATGGTACATGCTGATCACAAATCCAACCTTGTTCTAGCCACTTTGCAGAACACCTGCTTCACCTTTTCTTTCCTCTCTTTCCATCTCTACCGTTTCATGAAACATACAGTGAGGAGTCAGTAGTCCTTCCTTGTAAGCCAAAGGTTCCTTCATGCCAAGAAACAGGGACATGGCTTGTCTCACTTCAAATTATGTCTCTTGGCTGAAGAGTGATATTTTCTGTTCGTTCTGGGTTCATGACAGCAAGTGAAAGTTTTTTTGTTGTTTTAACATACTGTGGTGTTCGGTGACCTCATAAATAGCTGGGATCTCATCGAGATAACGAGAAGTCTTTGCAATTTTTCATCCAAAGTAAAATACTAAATTTTCTCAGTACCTATATCTTTTATGTTTGAAATACTACAATTAAGTTGCTAAAAAATGTTTAAAGCTATTATACTTAAAGCAATAACCTCAAGACTATGAGAATGAATATTTTGAAATAAAGCAATTCAAGTAGAGGAAAAAGTAAGGTAGATTCATATCCTTAATATAGCTGTTCAATGAAATATATAAGTACTGAGTCTTTCCCTGACCAAATACCGGCCCCTGCTAACTGGGGCAATTCTGCGTGAAGCCTCATCTTTTTCTGAGGTTGTCCTGGGAGTAGCAGTCATATCCAAGACTAAGACTTTAAATACTTAGTGTATCATCACTGCCCCCCACCTCCAACATATATTTATTTTTAATTTTGTATTTTTCAGTCACTGTTAATTAAGACCTGTCATTTGTTCCAGACACAAAAAAGGTTGAGATATAAAGTCTGAGCTTGTGTTTATTCTGTTATGTGAAATAGGAGGCATAGCAGACCCTTGATATTTAAATCACCTAAGACTATTGAAAATCCCCACATTGGCAGTTAGCACTATATAGGATGGGAAAGGTCTAACCTTTGGGATGCTATTGTTGGCTAAGCTCACTTACCAGCAAACTGACTTGCTGCATCTTCAGATCAGCCATGTATCAATGATTTAGATTTATATTCAGCACGTTTATGAATTAGTGTTTGTCATAGACATTTATGATTATTCTCAAATAGAACTGTCTTTGTTTAATCTAGAAATGTTTTAGGATGAATAGAGATGCAGGGTGAAAATTTTGTGGTTGGACATTCATGCCTGTGGCACACCTTATCCACCTGTGATTCTGTAGCTTATGATGTGGTATCTATAGGGCTCTTGTAAGTAAGTGACTTATTTTGTGGTTGAGATCTCTAAGATCGAGAGTCATTTGAATGTGTCTTCTACATTTACACGTGAAGTTAGACTGGCAATTTTTAAAAAAAATTTGTTTTCTGTCTTCAATTCTTTCAAGCTGATATCATCCTTTCTTTAGGTATATTACACTGCTATTTGTTTTTGCTGATAATATTGGTAGGGAAAGCTAATAAAATTTGAAATTAACTTACACTTCCAGCCCCATTTAGCTAAGATGGTAAATGGACGGGAATATGAGCCAGACTCTTCCTTGTACAATGTTAAGCCCACAGACCCTTCCAGCTTGAACGTGACAGCCTGTGTGTAACAGATAGCTGTTTCCTAATGAATGAAGTTAAAATTATCTAGATTCTGATTTTCTGAGGACAACTAAAATATATAAAGATAAAAATACATTTAACCTCAAGTTTATAACATGTTGAATTTTTTATTCGCATGTTGATGGGCATGTTTGGAAATCTCCATATGCAGTTCATAAAAGCTGCTCCTGAGGGACCTTCATAGTTCTCTTATTATTCAGATTCAGTGACTTATAAAGCAAGCCAGTGTTGGATCGAGATTGCAGTTAGAGATAATTTGGTCAAATCTGTTAATATTGCAGATGCAGAAACCGAGGGAGGGGTCCTACCCAGTGATGTGACCAAATTTCCACATCTGGATGCGAAACTCTTCATTCATGCTTTTAAATTAGAGATCACAGACCGCCATCCCTCTAGGGACCAGGCAGTGTCAACAAGAGAATGAATGAAGCTGACCTGGTTGGGTTTGCAGCTAAGTGAAAGTATGGTTGTGTGTACCGACAAGGCAGCGGCCACTTTATGCCAGCCGTCCAGTGCCATGCAGGAATGTGGGCCCGGTGCTGCCAGGCCTTGTACTCTTTAGAAAGCAGCTCTAGATCGGATTTTTTTTTTTTTTTTTTAAGAAAAAATAAAATATCCTGAGTTTTAAACGTTGTCAATTTGTTTGAATTTTTAAAGCACTGTGTGGGCCAACATTTTCCTGGCCAAACAGAACAAGTCTGTGGGCTGAATTTGGCCTACAGCCAGTGGATGCTGGTGCTCTTTCCAGCTTGTGAGAGCTGATTGTGAGCATCTTTTCCAGACTCTACGAACCGCGACCTCATATCGGTAGCTTAAAATTCATCCACAGTGGGAGTGTTTACACCACACAAATTGGCAAACGGTACAACCTGGCCTTCCCCCTTCTCCAGTCCCTCCATCCCCAGGTTGAGACTTTTGTACATTATGGTTCCAAGGGATGTCTTTTATAGAAGTTTTTTAACCCTGTTTGTTCTGATTTTTATAGCCTTTTTTTTTTCTGAAAGAGACTCACACTACTACCATGTGTAACTCATTCATTATTATAAGATTTTTTTGTGATTGTTGAGCTTTCTCCTTATTTTTCTCTTACTGTAGTTAGCATGGGAACTGGAATTCTAGTCTTGGGCCTTAGGAGTACCTAGTATATTGTAAGTATTATGGTACATTCATAATGGACATTTGATTGAACTTGCCTGAAGAATACCGCTTGACTTTTAAAAAAAATCATGTATACATGTCTAATTTAGGAGAATGAATCCCTTTTAAAATAGATGAATTAGCTAAATTTAGGGACATTAAATTTAGGGACATTAAGCTCAGATGTTACATTTTCATTTGGCTGTTATTCAATATAAAAACAGAGGGAAGATACCTAATTGGTAAGTTTCTTCACTATTTGGTGCCTTAGTGTCCTGATTCATAAAACGGCATGGTTATGAACTTGAAATAAGATAATAGTACATACAGAATGATTAGCACGGTTCCTGATACTACAATGGTTGCTACTGCTGTTATATTATTGGTACCATTACATTTTCATGGTTGCTTGTTACAGTGTATTTATGGTTATGATAATTAGACTCAGAATACTAGAACTGAAAATATTTTGCCTAAAACCACCCCTTTCCAAGTCTTCTGTTATCTACTTATTTTTCTCAAATGCAGCCACTCATATCTGGAACCTCTTTAACTTCTTTGTCTCAACTTGGTAAGAAGGGGGTTATGTATGCATTTATGAAAGACGTTTGAGTGAGCATCAGTTTTAGAGTCAGGGTTCTGCTGTATCAGGAAGTAGCTTGACTCCAGTAAACATGTAAGTTCAGGTGTAAGTCTTCCAGAGCATGGAGATTTTAGAAGATGCCCTATATCATCACGTGAATGTGAACATTGATTTTGGTATTCAACGTAGGTACTAATCAAATTTGAAGAATGAGGGTTTTGCAAATGATCTTGAAACCATGCATCATACTAATACTGATTAGGAAAAGACCTTGGGTAAACACAAAGAAGTTGCATAAACTCTTTAAAGAGAATAGATTTATTATTCCTTAAGGCTTTGGGTTTTACATATTATAATGTATTCTATAATGCTGCCTTCAAGATTTCCTTTAATTTATCTTATTTCTGCAGTTCTGCTGATCACATAATTGTAATAGTAGTGAATTGGGCAAGACAGTAATTTTTTTCCTTTAGTTTTCACTTTATCATACAGCATGTCTTCCTCTAGGTTCTAGATCGAAGAGAGGGTTTCAGGTTTAGACCTATTTCAGTTAAACTGCTTAGACCAGATTTGAATAAAAGTATTAAAACAGGTTCGAGGTTTTTCGCATTAAAAAAAAATCACTTAAATTTTGAGCGACACTCTAAAGTTGCCTATTCCCAGAGACTATGGAAGCAAAAGCTTAGTTACGCTATAGATTGTATTTTAGGGAAAATTATTTCCCATAGAACTCTTCTGAAGCATGGAAACAAGACTTGGTTAGTTTTATTTCCTCTGTTAGAGGTGTGTAAGGAGTCTAGATTTGGTTCCTAGTCATGAAAAATATTTTATTCATGTGATAGCTTTTTGGACGATTGTATTCTGCACTGTATTACAATGGCACAATAAATTGCTGAATATACTGTCTGCTGAATATGACTTTACCATGAAAAATTTGATGCATGGAAAAGGAAAGGTTGGAATATATCAACCTTTTCTGACAAAGGACTTTGAATTTTGACCTAATACAGGTGACCTTTGTGCGCAATAAAAATGAGCTTAATCTTGAGGTTAAGGTTGAGGTGAATGGCAGGACGGCTTGGTGGAGCTTACACTGAGTGGAGGTGTATTTGTGCCTGTGTGGCTATTGGCTAAATGGGAGTCCGGCACCTTAAAATTTTTGTTTTTTTAGTATTTGGAGAAGCTTATTTATAGCAAATTGTTTGAGTCTTTAATACCACCCCATTTCTTCAAAGCTCAGCTTTCTGTTTAGTTGTGGTAAGTGCATCTGTTTTTATGAAGTTTATTGTTGCTGAGTAAAAGGTGTGAGTGTGCTCTTATTTATTTTCTGTTCCATAGGTAAGCTATAGAAAAAAATGAAAATGTTCTTATGGTTTATGGAAAAGAAAACTGACATATATAACCCTGGAACTCAAAAGAAATGTTCTCTTAAGAAGATTTTGTCTTTGACAAGTTGAACTTTTGTCATCTAACTTTGGAATTGTCAGGAGAATTTTTAAGCAATTTATGCCTTTATCTAGATTATAATTAAGATAATGTGTGTGAATTATTGTCTTAAAAGGCTTAGATGATTTACAGAATGGCTGTTGCCTTGGAAGTTCCTTTGAAGTGCATTGGCTAATACACTTACAGTATAATAAATATAATATAATATGATGATATAAAGTATTTTTAAGGTTTTGCCCACAGTACCTAGAAGGAAAATTGTTTTAAAACATGAATTTCACTATCAAATATTTTATTTTCATATACCTCCACTGATTTGTCATAAAGAAAATTGCACCTTAGCGAACATCAGGAAAAAGCCTGGTGATGTTATAGTATATGAGCACCTATTGAATATTCTGTCTAAATAATTGGTTGAAACAACAAATAGTTGAAGAGAGTGCCAGAGACTCTCATGGAAAGAACTTCTACTCTTTTAATCGAGCCTGCAAAATATATTCCCTGGGACTGATCAGCTCTGAAGCACTGAGGTTTGATGATTGGAATGGCAGGAAACCATGCTTTCAGGACATAACGAATTGACGAGGCCATCCATCATTTGTTAGCATACGCTGAAAACGTGGGCTATGTGTGCAGAGGCCTGTGATTTAGTAAATACTTGGGAGATGAATAGAGCTTACACACAAGGGAAGATATTGCTGTCCTTCAGCAGCCTGAGACCCAGGCGCCTGCTGAGAAGGCCATCTGACGGCACATCATCAGTAACTGGCCTGTCACAGTCAGCGGTGCCCACCGACCATTGCCAGTATATTAAATGCATTTTTAATATCTGCTTCAGTAGATTTAATGAAGAAAATTTAGTTTCCATACCCCGAGCACTGCTTCCTCAAGTGTTCTAAAGAATGAACTCCTTGCCTACACAAGTTAGGAGAGTTGATTGCAAAGGAGACTCAAACAAAATAATTGCTAACAAAAATACACTTAGTAGAGTCAGTGTCTTGTTGATGTGAAAAAATAGCTCATTTTTTGTGAAAAGAGGTTTGGATTAATTTTTTAGCCTCGAATTCCCTTTTCTCACAAGCCCTCTTCCTAGGAGGATTCGACCTGCTGGCAAAGGGATAAAAAACCTGCTCTGACAGGAACTATTAGAGGGGGAATATTATGGTTTGGCATAATTTGCCAAATTTATGGATAGACTCCATTTTACATTGCTTTGTGTTCTGGTATACTACTGTTTGATTCTTAGGATTTTTGCATGAAGATATAAAGTGGTGTTTTTCTTAGATCCAAGTTCTTGAATATTGAACTTTACTTGTAAATTAAAGTAGTAATTTTTGCCTGGTATCATGCAGGACAGTTCAAAATGAATGGAAAAAAAGTTAGTTCCCAACTTGATTTAAAAGTGCTCTTATATGTTTCGTAGGCTATAGTGTTTCTTTAAAAATTATAATTCTTAAATGTTCTATTTTGAAATTCAGGCAAAGTATGTAGATTCATTCTTTTTAATGAGTTTCAATGCTGACATTATTTACTACAAAACAGCAAGACAAGCAATTAGATATTGCTGCAAACATGCACTTTAAAGGTTTCCCCTCTTTAAAACAAAAAACAAAACCCAGAATATGCTCTCATGTTCACAGAAGAAGCAGCTACGGAATGGGACCTATAAATCTGATTCCTGCGTGTGTCAAAACAGTAATGTATTAAATGCATATTATTATAAAAATTTAAGACATGTCTTACACATTTTTATAACACGTGGCAATATTAAATAATACATTTCCTTGTTAGCATCTGTTTGCCGTCATTGTTGGCAAGACCTGTGATTTATTGCTTAAATTAATGACCAAGACCATTTTGGACCTGATATATGCCCCTAAGCTTATTACATCACTAAATAAAATAAAATGTATGCGCCTGTGACAGAGTTATTTTTATAATTGTTTATCCCTTTAAGTGCCCTATTCAGTGATTCACTGAAAGGTTCATAATGGTTGGCTTGTAACCAGAAAATAATCTCAGAAAGGTAAAATATATTTCTTGTTTAGAAATAAAATGCCAGAGTGATGGTGATGATAGGGTTCCCAGCAAGAATTTGCAACGCTCAAACTCGTTCTTTTCTTCAGTGCTCTCAATGACCTCTTATTGCATTTTTTGATACGTAACCTCCCTACTACCATCCCAACTCTTAAGGTTATCTGTTAATAATGGTGCTCACTTTTTTATAAACCCTACATTATGGCTAACGTTGTTTTTTGCTCAGACATAAAGCTTTAAGGGTTAAATTATTCTGTACTAAGGATTTTTCAGGTACCATTATCACCATGCATTAAACTGAGCAAGATTATTTTCCTATTTTTAGTTCTTTTCTTTTGGGAGATTGGAACTTTACTGTTTTTTGTATTGGACTCTATTTGACTTCATAGTCTTTATCTTTCCTTTCGGAGGCTACAGTGTGATAGAACTTTCAGTATTTTTACAATAAGCTGTTACTCATCTAAAGTCACTCTGCTGTCTGACTTGCAATCCAATATTATATGGCTTCGTGGTTTCCTTGCTCCACATGAAGTATCTCATTGTGTGTCAGTTCTCCTGTCATGTGATGGCAAGGTCAAGTTTTTGAGAAGCTGACACCTTGCTTCTGGATTGTAGTATTTACACCTTGAAACATATGAAGCTTCTTTGGGTACCTGAGAGTGTTTTTTGTGAGAAGAGTATTATTTTTTAGGTACTTGGGAACAATTCTCATTTGTCACTCATAAATGGAGACAGAACTTACTATTTTTTTTTTTTTTTTTGAGACTGGGTCTCGCTCTCTTGCCCAGGCTGGAGTGCAGTGGTGCAATCTCAGCTCACTGCAGCCTTGACCTCCTGGGCTCAGATGATCCTCCCACCTCAGCCTCCTGAGTAGCTGGGACTACAGGTGTGTGCCACCACACCCGGCTAATCTTTTGTATTTTTAAAGCGGGATTTTGCTATGTTGCCCGGTCTGCTCTTGAACTTCTGGACTCAAGCGATCCACCCACCTCTGCCTCCCAAAGTGCTTGGATTACAGATGTGAGCCACCACACCTGACCTAACTTAGTTATTAAAAGAGATAATTTTCTTATCTTGTCCTCGTCTCACTTTTACTACATTTTAAACAAAATAGCCCATTGGAAACAAGAGGTTTTTTGCTTAGTAATCTTTCCCAAGGCAGTTGATTGATACAGTAGAGTTTTTAATAGTTCTCTTAGACATGATCAGGCCAACAAGCATTCATCCTTTTTTTGAAAAGCTCTATGGACCTTGCCTTTTGAAGCTCTCAGCTCCTCTCCCATTGCTGATCTTTTTACCATCCTTTTCATTTCCTTTTTCTTGTCTTGAGACCTGCCCCCAGATAAAACAGTTTAGGAGAAAAGTGATGAAAAAGAATCTCAAGTGGGAGGAATCTCGAGTGGCATGTCTAATCTATTTCCCTCCCTTTCTCCCTTTCTCTTGTCCTCTCTCCTTCCTTCTGTCCTTCCCACCCTTTCCCACCTCCTCCTTTCCTGCCCTTCTTTTCCCCCATTTCTCCCTCCCCAATCCTTGTTTTTTTGTTTCTTGAATATTAGATTACCTCTAGTGAGAATTTTTGTTTGTTTTGACCATTGTATTTACTTTTACCCATTCATTTGGAATGTGTACATTTCTCTCTTTTGCTTTCTGTCTGAATTAATTGTGAGATCCTTTAGGTTGGAGCTGTGTGCTTTGCTGTGATTTGATCTTCCAGCTCTGCCCTGTCTTGCCTAACATTGTATTGTGTTCTTTTATGCATTCAGTGAATTCTTGCTAACTTTCTGATGTGGGCCGGTGCTTATTTTTATGATCTCCTTTGAGGAGATGACGACTTTGAAGTATGTTTTTTGTTTTTTTTTTGTTTTTTGCCATTACTGTTCTAACTAGTACTCTACAAAGGACTTACTATTCTTCGCCGAAATTGTTACTTAAGCTCCCACTCTCTGGGCCAAGATATTTAAGTCCTATTTAAAAATATTAAAATATTCAGTAGGCAGCTAAGTGCTTGGTCTACTGTTCTACTTAACACTAAATGAAAGTAAAATATAACACAGACGCGGAGCCATTTGTTATATTTTAGTATATGAAGCAATGGCTGTGTAAACCTTAACCTTGTAATTTTGTGAGTTCCACTTTATCATGTAGCTGTAAGGGTAATCAAAATAAATCACGGGAGGTGAATAAATATTTTCTAGGGCTTTCTCAGTGCTTTCAGAAGTGATGCTTGATCCATGAAATTTTAGTAAGTGTATTAAATAAAACAATATGATGTGCACTGTGTCAGATCTGATAAATTATTCGGTATAGGACATTTATACAACATATGTTGAGCTGCTACGTGAACAGCTTAATGACTATAAATTATGTTAATCTGTCTTGCCATCTTTATATTTTGTTAAAAATTGCACGATTTGTATTATAGTTATTTATATATTTGCGGGTTGGGGCAGGGATAAGAAGAAGTCTTAAGAAAGGTGCAGGTCAGCTCCATGATGTTCTGACAGTGATCCAGGGCTCCTCAGCTGTGCAGTGTACATAACACAGATGTTGGGGAGTCATCTGTCAGCCATGCCTCTCCTATGGAGTTAAAGTTCTAGAGGGAAAAGAATTTGACACAGTGCTGTCACTGTTACATTTTCACAATAGAAGAGCATGCAAATATTGAACCTCCTGCTTAGCAATAGTGCCCTGTCTAATGTCTGTGCTGGTTAGAATAAAAAATCATGGGTGCATCTTGGGCTCAGAGATCTGACAAAGGTCATGCTATGCTGGGCATTTGAATTGGAAATTGTCTGGACTTAGATTTTATAAAGCTCCCACTGTTGTGTGTGGGGAGAATTTCAGCAGGGTTTTGTCCCTGGAGAGGCCTCTTAGGCCCTTTTCTGTCCTATGAATGAATTTAGATGTGAGGGTTACTCCTGCCTTAAAACTGTTAAGTTCATTTTGCATACATCCCTAGAGAGAAAAACTGGCAGATGCTTTTGTCTTGAAAGTGTTTAAAAGAAAACTGCAGAGCAGGAACAAGAGAGAAAAGGGGCCCTGTGTGGAGTCCCAGAACATTTTGGAAATGGCCAATATGCAGTTTTCATCAGTATGAAGGCGGGGTGCAATATGGTGCCTGTAGCTCACAAGGGAATATGAATGTTGATTAAGCATACTCCCAGGCTTTGAAATTCTGAAAGCAGTGTCAGAATAATGGATGTTGAGCAAATGTCAAGCATTTGTTAATTTCTCTGTTATTTGGAGTTTATCTACCATGATCAATCAAATAAACTAGTGCTTCTCTCTTGTGGCATGTGTCATTGATATGGTGATTAGGTGGCTAGAGAGACCTTCTGCTTTTTTTCCAGGTAACAGATTATAAACGAGTAGACAGAGCTTTTCAGTTAAAGATTTGTTTATGGCTTAGTTTAGTGAAATTTGTATATTAACTGAGTACTTTGGTGGCAGTGTAAAAATTCACAGCCACATGTCAAAGACATTAATTCTGGTACCATGTACACCAGGAGAACTAGTAGTAGAGTCATGTTTTCCATCAAAGTATAGTTTTCAGTAGTTAATAAAACTTTGATGTAAAACTGGACAAAAGAAATGGGTCCTAGATGAGTTCTTACCTCAACCTTTGTAGATAGACTTTTCAGTCCATTTTTATTTGTCTTTTTCCCTATTTCAATGGTTAATTCTAAGTTAGTCATTGACTTTTATTCTGGAATGACAGATAGTAAATAGATTTGTTTCGTGTGATTCAACATGATTTCTCTTATTTATAGGAAGTAATGCTACAGTGTTTTGATGTCCCAAATAGGGTTATTAAAAAAAAAAGGAGTAAAAGGTTCCTTTCAGCATTTACTTAACTGTAGATTATTGTGCAGTGCTAACATTCTGCAGTGTGAGGAGTTGGTTCCCTTTAAGAATGTGAATGACTTTACCAACTGGGAGTTCATTAAGATTTGAGACTAGGTACCATGTGTAAGTGTCCTACCCTTGAGGACAGGTTAACTTGAACTGAAAAGGGGTCTTTATGTGACATTTTAGTGGCTGGAATCAAGGCAGATTTGTGATTGGAGATTTGGCCTTTTTCTATCCCCCATTTTCTTTTTGTAATCTTAGGCGTGTAGCTGACATGATTCAGATGGAGACTAGTGTAACACTTACCAGCCTCGACCATGTCAAACAGGTGCCTCTGTGGTCTTTGGCATGGATATTTTTGCAACATTGGACCTACTGAGGTGATCTGTCACTTACTGTTGAACCTCATGAAATTCTCTTTCAGGGAATTCACAACTGAGCTGCCACAGGGCATTGTAAAACACCAGTGAACTAACTTCTTGCGTGATTTCTGGATCTCTTTGATTTTCTCAGTCTGCCATGAGGTTACAAATACGGCAGTTTCCAAAGCAGAACATTTTTAGCTTCCTCTTCAAGCTAAGCTGCTTTATCTTAACTGTCTACATTAGGCCTTTGCTTTTGGCCTTCTCTGGGACTGGAATTCCTAACCCTATGAGTAAAATCCTCGTGTCCTGCCTGGCACACAGCGCCAGTGAGCTGTACCATTGTATTGCCTCCAGCATCATAAAAATAGACAGCAGTGCCGACTGACTTTTCTAGGCTGCCCTCTGAAAATTCATCATGAACATGACCCGATCACAGTATCACTGAATCATTAACTTGCACCAGACACCGAAACACTCAGGCTTTTATTGATAGGCAGCTCTCAATTTTTATTTTTGTATTCATAGCGATAAAGCTACTATTACTCCTAATTGAGATTAGGAATACATGAAAAAATCTTTTTCATGATAGGGTGCTGAAAAATTATTATGTAACAGTAAGAGGGGAAGAGTTTGAATTTCACTTACTGTGAATTCTTAAGCATATGTGCTCAGAGTGAATGCTCCCAGCCGCTCCAGTGGGAGGTGCTGATGGTGTCGGTTGGTGGTGTGCCCTGTGCCTGCCAGGCTATTGGCACCTGCGTCTTGTCTTCTATCTAACTCTTCTAATGTCCTCTAATAACTGAACTTTCATTTTCCCTCACACATATTGCAACTGTCAATTAGTGACTCAGTGTTTTAAAAGTGCTATAATGAATACTATTTCCTACTGGGCACACACTGTAATGATAGCAAAAACACTTTTGGGACTTCTCTTTTGGCAAGTATTTTTAGAGTGTGTGGCACAGAGTCTTTGGTACTTTGATAATGGAGACAAATAGGCATCATTAAGTTTGAAAAACAAGGAGGCTGATGTTAGTAGGTGATCATGAATTCTGGAGAGATAATTATTTTGCCCTGTGTTATAATTCAGCAGCAATAAATCCCTTATTGTATATTTGTCTGTGTTTCTAGACTTGGTGGTCACCCTGTATTTTGCTGAGATGTAAGATGTGACTGTGAAGTCGGTTTTCTTGTGTAACTGGTAAAGTGGGTCTAAAGTGATTCCTAAAGAGAAGTTATGATTTTGAACCATGGCAGCATCATTGGTGCTAAATGTACAAACCCCACTCCTTCACCAGGATCATTACTTTGGCCAAAGATAATGTGAGTAAATTAGTTCCTTCTTTTAGCTGAAAAAGTCCATCTTGTTACTTGTGCTTAGTAAGTGCAGACCCTACTTCCTTAACTATTAGCCCTTATTTTATGCCCACCTTTTCTCTGTGCTCCCCAAATGTAGACTAACTACTCAGAGGCTAAAGACATATTACCTCCTAACCTGTTTCCATTACCCATCCCATCTCTCTGGTCGTTGTTTATAAGGCAGACTTCTTAAAGGAAGAAGAAAAGCGAAGGGTTAATCTAACTGGGCAGTTAGTCCTTGAATGCCAGAAAGGGAGCTCAATATAGGATTTTTCAGTTACATTTTAAAGAATTTTTTATTTGCTTAGAAAGGAAGACTCTAGTAATTTTGGAATTTTATTCTATCGTTTACAAAGCATTTTCGTAAAACTTTTTCCCTTTTCTGATGGTACTGATGGAGGGGATTGGAAATACTCATTTAGGCCTCTGTTTGGGATAAAGTTGGAAATAGGATGAAACTTATTCACTATTTATTTTTATTTTCTTTGTTTCCTTCTGTATCATATGAACTCCTGTTCTGTTATATCCTCAAAACTCAAGTTTTTTTCTCAGCATAAAGACGTAAAATTCTTCATTGTCTTTGGAAGGGACTTACACCTACTGTAGAGTTGGAAGAATCTCTGCAAAAGGCTAAGTAAAACAAGAGAGAACCCTGAGAAGAGAGTTATTGTTCATTTATTTAGCACAGTTTCTGTGGTAGGAAAGCAACATTAAACGTTATTTTAAAAGCTGCATTTGTGAGACATTAATAGATGCCTTACTTGGTTTACTGCAAATTGATTAAACATTTTTTTTGGTAATATTTGAATCATACAGATAGGACTTTAAGTAACTAAGTGTAAGTAAACACTATTTGATGATCAGTAATTCTATATCTGATTTGAAAGCTGATTCCACAAAATGTTATATGGCAAGACAAATTTTCTGCTACAAATATGGAAACCTTTGGAATATGTCAGGCTGAAAGGACTGGTTCGGGTGTGATCTGAAACTTGGGTATCTAGCCTTCTGCTTCAATGCCTGGTTCCACTTTGAAGAGGGGAGTTTCACACCACTGTGTGCACTTGACACATGCAAATGCTAAATACAGTCGCAGCATGAGGTCTCTGTCATTAACAGTAATTTATGTAATGAAAGCCACCTGGCTGTTTTTTCTGATAATTAATTGCTTGTAAATAATAAATTTAAATATAATTTATAGTTTTCTAAATTTGATTACCATATAGACCCAACAGCAAACCTAAAAAAATTATTCCATAATTCTATGACTTTTTAAAGGTGTGCACACACACACACACACATACACACACACACACATTTTAAAGTAAATATCAGATGAAAATACTTTTGGAGAGCAGTAAGAATGTAATCAACTCCTGTTGGTTTTATTCAAGTTAGAATGCTAATTTTGAAGTAGTCTCATCACTTCAAATAATTTTATATTATTATTTCAGCTGACCTTTTCAAAGTATTTCTACATATAGTTTAATACACTCGGAAGAAAGTATACCTCCTTAGCAGTAAGGTAGTGAAACTCCTTTAAAAAAAGCTCTTTTCCTGTTTTATAAAATTCCAATTATGTATTGAAAAGAGTTTCTATATGAAGAGAAAGCACTTAAGCATATATGATGATATTTCACATATTGTGGTGACAATAAGAGGCTCTTTGCCTAATAGATTTACCAAGGATATCTTAGCTTAAAACAGCATTACGATATTTCTTTTTTGTTTATGTGGCCACATGTATCAGCTGCCACCGAATTGTGTTTTCTGGCATAGAAAATGTCTAAGATTCACATGGTTTAAAGAGAAAGGGGGCTTTAGAACCCTGTCTTCTGTGCTTCTCTTTCATTAGAAAAGGACAGAAGGAAGAAGGAAGGAAGGAAGGCTATAATTTATGGCTTTATGTTTACGATTTAACTACTGTTTAATGACAATTGTATCAGACTTTCTCAAACTTTGAATCTGATTTCTTAAATTCGTACCTTTTTCCTAAATGCATTTCTTTTAAATATCTATATTATTTTATACTATAGCAGTGAAATCACTATCGTTGTCTTTGTGTATAATACTTCTGTAAAGGATTAACAGATTAAAGTATTTGAGGAGCTTTGAGCTACAAATTTATAGACTACAAAGACTTTTCTCCATATGTGACCAGCAGCATTTTTACTTCACCATGATTTAGTAAAGTTTAGATAAATAAATAATGCTGTTTTTGTTACTTGTATTCTTTTTAAATGTGGAATTCTCTTTGTTCTTTGTAGAAACGCAACTAGATGATGAAAAACTTAGTTCTGTTAAATGGCAAAATTGCATGTTGACTGCTGACAAGATTGAGAGAGAGTCAAGTGATTGAGGTTTCGTTTCTGTGTTAGCTGGAATTGCCTATAAATAACAAAAAATGTGGCTTCTGTGTGTGGTCAGGGTGTGACCAGCATCCGTCACCTTAATAGCAGACATCAGATTTGTTCATCACTTGGTTTCCAAGATCTAATAATCCCTCAAGAATTTAGAATGTTGTTGACTGTCCCCATTTACATCACTGAAGGCTTTGCAACAGGTGCAGCTGTGTATACTAATTGCAGAGTGTGCTTAATCTGTCCAGAAGGGAAAGTACCTCCAAATTTGGTATCTTAAAGAGTGGAGTGACCTTTTAAAGTCCCAGAATGAGAATTGCCAACAATTCCAACAGGCTAATTATACCCACAAGGAGTTGTGAAGTGCTTTTAAGTTTTCCTATATACCTAAAAGTTCAGTGAATGCTTGAAGTCATTAACATGTGACAGATGCAGTCCCTTTTCAAGAGCTCCTATGATAAGTTTTGATTGTAGAAGTGGGAATTTGACCTATAGCTTATCACTTGCTTCATTAGCATGCTTGAGGACGAGGAGTTTTTTTTGTTATTTGTTTTAACATGAGTGTTACCTTACTCCAGAATTCCATCCGTCTCCTTCTGTTTACTGATACGAAGTCACAGCAGATAACCTTGATGCTGGTTTTTTAAAAGCATCATGCATTGTGCAGTTTTACATATATTTTATCTATAAACATATAGGATATGAATATGCTTTTGAGCATGGGACTTTCAAAGTTTTGATTCATTATTTTAGAAATACTGGCTCCCATGTGATTTCTGCTTTTTTTAATGGAAAAGGAACAAATACACTTTTTGGCTTATGAAGATGACTGAAAGTCCGACTTCTACATTTCCACAAAGCCGAATACTTTTTGAAGCGAATGAGAATAGGGAAATGAAGTTTGGGATTTTTTCCAGGGGACTCTGCACACACATGGAGGAAAGTATGCTTCCCAAAGAATGAACAAATGCTAGAGGTGTACCCATGAAGAGATGTGAAAATGAAGCTTAGAAGGATTTCATGTGGTAAACTCTGTGACTGCAGCACTTAAATGAAATTGCTTTTTATTATCTGGTTGAAAAATCATCCAAAATAAGCCATTCAGGATGAAGGTTAAACAGCTCCTGGGTAAAAGCAGTCTTGGATAATTTAATTTCCTCCCACAGCAGCTCTGTATTTACCTGCTTATGATGTCTGTTTCAATTCCTTAAAAGACTGTATACCTAAACTTTATTTTAAAATGTTTTCTGTTAAATTAAAATCGCTGTTTATAGAAGTCACTATTCCCTTAACCTCTAAGGGGATTACGTAAATTTTATATTCCCTAAGGGTCACAGTCATATTTAGCTGTGTTCCTGTCAATTACCAGCAAGCTCTTTTTGTACAATTAGGGGGTGGTTAATTTACTCTATGTAAGTTTGCCACCTGTCTAGGGATTAACCTAAACAGGTTGGAAGTCACAGGGAGACTTTTGAATTGGGGTTTAAAGCAGTAGGAGTTGATTTATTAACTCTCTACTACCATTTTGGTGGCATTTTCTGGGTTGATCAGTAGTACTTGTGAAAGAGGTGTTTTCTTGGTCCCTATGTTTCTGAGGTTGGGAAAGTATGTTGCTAAAATTTTAAGTGTCACTGGGAATCTGTGAACGGTAGGTGTAGTCACACTTGGTACCCATTGAAAATGAACTGGAAAGATCTTCCACTACTCTTGTTTCCAGTCTTATAATACCTTATTAAATTGTTGGATGGGTGGGAAGTGGCATCCCTAAATACTGTGGATAGTTTGAAGACCAGGATTGTGTTCAATGGAAATAACATTAACTGGTACGTCAGGAAAATAAAACATGGAGAACATTGATGATGTAGTTCACAGAGAACATGAGGAGGTAATTTTACAGTATTTAAAATAAGCTGTGAGAAATATCCAATTCATTAAAGAAACATGACTTGCTTAAAAGTTTTCCGTTACAGTATGTAAAATAAAATAGCTTACTTCATATGACCTAATGTGCATGTGACTGCATTCCATCTGGAGGCTGGTTCCACGAGAAGCGTGCCCACGATCATGACTGACTTCTTTGAGATCTGTGTGTGTGTGTGTCTCTCTTTCCCTCCCTCCCCCTTAACTTCCTTTTATTTTTTCTTCTGTCCTTCCTTCCTTCATTCCAATTCTAAATTGTATGTATTATATGTTATATACATATAATGTATTGTATGTTATATACATATTCTTTTTTCAATTATAGTCTGTTATGGATATACAATTCACATACTGTAACATTCACCCTTTTTAAGTGTATAATTCAGTGACTTTTAGTATCTTCACAAACTTATGAGTCTGTCACTATTTTCTACTTGCAGAATATTTTATGAGCCCAAAAAGAAACCCAGCACTTGTCAGGCATGGCTCCCCATTCTCACACTGACTCACCTCAGTCCTAGGCGACCACTAATCTACTATTTGTTTCTATTGATTTGCCTATCTGGACATTTTATATAATTAGTATTATACAATACGACTAGCTTTAACTTAGCATAATATTTTTGGAATTCATTCATACTGTCTCATTCTTTCTTATTGCTGAAAAATCCATCGTATGAATATACTGCCTTTTGTTTATTTTTTCATTGGTTTGTAGACATTTGGTTGTTTCCCGTTTTTGGCTGTTACGATTAATGCTTCTATGAGCATGAGTGTATACGTTTTTGTGTTGGCATATGTTTTTGTTTCTCTTGGGTAGATACCTTGGAGCAGAATTTCTGGGTCATATAGTTTAATATTTTGAGGAACCATAAAACTGGTTTTCAAAGTAGCTGCATCGCTTTACAATTCCCCATAGGAATGTATGAGGGTTTCAGTGTCTCAGAATCCTCATCAACACTCGTGTATTGTGTCCTTTTGATTATAGCCTTCCTGGTGGGTATGAAGTGGTATCTCACTGTGGTATTGATTTGTATTTCCTCAATGATTAATGATGTTGAGAATCTTTTTATGTGTTTATTGCCTATTTGTATATCTTCTTTGAAGAAATGTCTATCCATATTTTTTGTTCATTTTTTAATTGTGTCGTCATTTTTATTGAGTTGTAAGAGTTCCTTCCGTATTCTAGATACAAGCCTTATGTATGTGGTTTGCAAGTATTTTTTTTCAAGTCTGTTGGTTCTCTTTTTTACTTTATTTATGGTGTCCTTGAGTTATCCTTTCATAAGGGTCTTACTTCCAGAAGGAAGGTACGGAAGATCAATATAGAGATATCTGTAACCTTCTATAAGGAAAATGTTATCACTCTTTAGTGAAGTTATTATTGTTCAATACACTGTTTTGATAACAATTGTTTTTCTTTAGACAATATGTTAAAAAAATACTTAGCAAGCAGTCTCGTGATTGTAACTTTAAAAATTAGGCCTGTTTTAATATTTTCCCCTTTTCACTCTGCCTTTTAAAGTTATACACAAATGCATATATGTGTGACAGGGTCTTGGGCTCTGTTGCCTAGGCTGGAGTGCAGTGACATGATCATGGCTTCACTGCAGCCTCAACCTCATAGGTTCAGATGATCCTCCTGGCTCAGCCCCCTGAGTAGCTTGGGACCACGGGTGTGCAACCACTATGCCTGGCCTGTATTTTAAAATTTTTTTTACAGATAGGGTTGCTGTTTTTTATCAGGCTGGTCATGAACTCCTGTTCTCAAGGGCTCCTCCTACCTTGGCCTCCCAAAGTGTGGGGATTATAGGCGTGAGCCAGCACACCTGGCTGCCCTATTAATATCTTGATCATGTCATCTAAATTGACAATTTGATAGGAGCGATGTTAGTAAAATGCTAAAAATAAAAACTTATGTAAACCAGTACAAATAATATTTTTAAAAATAACTATAATTATAAAGAATCAGGGGTCTATCAACTTAAAATGAAAAACTTAGTGGACCACGTGTGGTAGCTCACACCTGTAATCTTAGCACTTTAAAAAGGAGATTGAGGAAGGAGGATCGCTTGAAGCCAGGAGTTTGAGAAAAAACTTAAACTCAGTTCTGTTGCATTTAAAAAGCGATTAACCAGATATGGTTTATGAAATGTATTTCTTTAGCTGAGTGCTGGGAAGAGACCATCACCTTTCCTGGGCCAGAAGATCCATGCCTGGGGATCCAGACCAGCTAGGAGGTCTGGCTTCCAAAGCCAATTTCGCTGTAGTGCTGAGAGCATGGCCCTGGGCAAATCACTTGCTGTCTTGGAGCTCCATTTTGTCCGTGTGGTTAGAAGGAGTTCCTGTTTTTCACACAGGATGTGTTAAGCTTTTTAGAAGGATGTAGTGCCAGGATAATGCCCTGCCAATCTGGAGGCTGGTGTTTTTGTAAAGCTGTGAAAGGAAACCTTCTACAGTCTGAGAGAGAAAAGATCAGAGCTTCTCCCTTATACAGCATTCTGTGTGACATTCTATGTGACATGCTTCAGCTCTCTAACATGTCAAAGCAGGGGCATGTACCTTAGAGCTCCTCTGGCTGAATATTGTCTCAGAGGTCTCAAAGATTGGCTATCTTGCTAAAGCAGTTTATCAGCAAAATATGAGAAATGGTTCACAAACTATAATATGAGAAATATTTAATCAGTAAGTAGGTATTTGCATTAAAAACAAAACAGAAGACAACTGCATCAAAGCACAGGGATAATTGCATGTTGAAATGATATTTGAGTAAAGCAAGGGGCATGTAGGAAGTCACTTCGAATTGTGGTGTTGTAGAGAAATGCCTAATTGCTTGTTCCTTTTGTCACTTTGCTTCTTTTAAGTGACTTAAGCAAGGTAGATTCTTAAATTTCGCCTTTTCAGTTACATAATGTGAAAATTATTAATGTGTGATTATCTAGACGTAGTTGTGTGTCACCTCCTTTGGATAGTTAATGAGATGGCTTTTGTGCCCATTTATCTTGGAAAAAAAAGAATAGTTTTCTTTCACATCTACTTCTTTTGCCACATTTTATCTTTGATTTGGATGGGTTTATATATAACTGTGTGTGAGTGTATATGTGCTTGTGTATTTATTTTTGCTTCATGTGTAAGGATAATAAGAATATATGAATCTAGTTCTCAGCTAGATTCTGTTGGCATAAACAAACGTGGCTATCTGCTCTCTGCAGTGGCTACTCCCTTAAGAAAATTAAGTGTCCGCAGAACTGGTGACCTGTTTTTAAGAGAACTGTAACATCTTTCTAAATGAAAAGTCATTCCAGCAATATTTAATATTGGCAATTTTCTTCTGTCTGCTTTTAGAACTTACTGGCCAACCAGGTCAGACATTATTAAAGTTCAAGGGGTCCAGTGGGAAGAATAATGGTTTTTGCTACTATGAATTTTAAGTGTTGCCATTTTCAGGTGTAGCATCTGTTCTCACATGCCACTAAAAATGTATAGAAGTTTCAGACCAAATTCAGGGTCAAGGTTACAAGAGTGATGATGCTTCTGACTCATTCTCTTAGCGTTACGTTACCCAAATTATCTGCATACCATTCTGTAGTAAGATCCTTTTTAACCAGTTATTTGAAAGAATTTGTAGAAAGGCTTTTTTGGGAGAGATCTTAGCACTTCTTGGCAATTCGTTTAGGTACAGTTGGAGAATCTGTTCTGACTGAACAGGATAGCTATGGACTATCCTGTACTGAAATAGACAGTAGGGAGTGCTTTAGTTCTCAGAATAACTGTGTTTTCTACTTACCAGAAGCAATGCCGAATATAAAACTCTTGGGGAGGCTGAGTCCTGTGTCACATACTCTTTTGAGAGTCCACTCTCCAGCACGTGGAAGTTGTCAGCAAACAGGTGTTTGATAAATATTTGTTGAAATACTGAATAAGTGAACTAACCACCTTTTGGGAGAGGCTACTAAATGCGTAGCTATTTAATGTACTTTGGGGGGTTTAATGAGATGAAGAGAGACTGACAAGGAAACTTACACAGAATTATCATGGGCTGGTTGAACGAATCTAGGTATACCTACATCTCTTTTGAAATGAAATGAAATGTCCATACCTCGTAAAATCAGGGGCTTTTAACATTTTCTTAGTATTGTCATTATCTTGAAAGAGAATAGGAGAAACAAAGTTTGTGTTTTGGGAATCAAATACTTCATGACTAAATTTGGTAAATATTTTACTAAACGGAATTGATTGTGTCTTGTTCTAAGAACATCAGCAAGGTGTTTGCATTTTATCAAATGAGTATGAAATTGTTTTATTGGTGGTATCTCTAGCCCTACATTCTGCTCTACACCAATGGTGGTTGTGAAATGAAGTTCATAATTATTAGAGGCAACTCTTAAAGGAATAACGTATAGTACTAGTTTAAAATGGCTTAAGTTTGTTGGATAAATTAAGTGAGTCAAGACAGCTTTGAAGTTGTGAAGAAACTTCTACCCATGGTACATTGTTCAGAATTATAGCAGCTTCATTTATGATTGTTGAGTTCACTTGGATAGAGTGCTGTGCCCATGATAGAAACTGTAGTTTTCCCCAGGTGTCTGTTTTCTCATTCTTCTAGTGTGATAGAATCCTCCATTTTTGACCAGGAACATGACTTCCAAGAACAGAGGCATCTTTGTGTATTTCATGGCCATGGAACTGAGTTCTGGCTGTTGCAGAGTAAGCATAAGTTTCATGTGGCAGCTCAGTTTCATGTGGAGGCTTCCTTAAGAGACAGCCCTTGTCTCTCTTCTTCAAGATCCTTTCTCAGTCTTGCTGTCTGGAATGCACATGCCACAGTCTTAATTGTGGGCTAGTAGAGGGATGGGCTGAAAGGAGCCTGGGTCCCAAGGACTTCTTGGAGAAAAATTGCTGTAGTGGAAGAGACAGATCTTATGGGGAAAGACAAACATTTCTGACTTGTATAATTCATAGTTATTTGGGATCGTATTTTCTATCCCTTGTGAGTGAACCTCACC
Source organism: Lagothrix lagotricha (assembly GCA_963574225.1). NCBI lineage: Eukaryota > Metazoa > Chordata > Mammalia > Primates > Atelidae > Lagothrix > Lagothrix lagotricha. Next base: position 55,498 of record CAUYNB010040731.1, read on the forward strand.
CCATCTATGTAGAGATAGACGGGCTGGGTTTTATCAAATTGGATTCCTAGGATATAAGGTCACAATGAGGCTGCATGAGACCACGTTTCTCACCATGTTCAGAGTTGTTTTAAAGTCTGTGCCTTACGATTGCTGGTGAGTCACGTAGCCTTTCAGTAAGCTTGGCATGTTATGTTACTTCCCTGGTTCTGGATTTGGTCTGACTGTGTCAGGACTCATATATGGCTTTCACAAATTTCCTGCAATGACTGGTCTGCATGATTTTCCTGGGTATTGTAAAGGTAGAGAGTTGGGTTAGGGAGAGGTAACTGATTATATAAGCAACAGGTCGCAGTGCTGTAGGTCACAGTGCTCTTTTTAGGCATTATTATTTTTAGTCTGGCCATGAACATCTTTTCCCTGAGAAAATGTTTCCATCAGTCTTACTATTTGTTGATATCTTAAAAAGGTAACAGTTGCTTGAATATTGTATATTGTAGCCATTTTATCAAATTAAAGCAGAGGCCAAAACATACTAGGTTTTTCTTCTGTATTTGATACAGCCAAAATTTCTAACACTTAAAAATTAATTAGTAGCACACACTCTCTTAATCTTCTTGTGAAGCTTAAAATCACTAACTGTTAGTCACTACGGTGTTTGGAAGCAAAACGGCTCCTTCAGCAATGGCATCTCTATTATGTGTTCACATGTCTCAATGCACGTTCATTCTCTGTCTGCGAGTTGCAGTGTTTTTATATTTTCCCTTAAAATGGATGAGTGTGTTTGGTATGTGGGTGTTAGGGAATGAGAGGAGGAGGGTCATTCTTCATTAAGTCATCACTTGGAAGGCCAATATGTGCAAGTCACTGTGCTAAATATTGATGATGTAAAGTTAAAAAGATGTAAAGATAAAAAAAGGATTCTCTGACTTAAAGAGCTCAGTTTAATGGAAAAGCAAATGAAGAAAAGAAGAATACTTCAAATTAAAATTCATCTGCACAATGAAGTGTGGTCAAAAACATAATTAAAGTTCAACATGGGACTTATTTATGGGCTCACTAAATCCAGAAGTCTGAAGGGTTTCGTGGAGTCTTAGTCCAAAGCAATTCTATCGAGAGCCCCTGAAACAGCAGTGCGAGTCCTCGCAACAGCCGATGAAAGATTCTTCTATCTACATTTGTGAATGCTTAAAATTTAGTTTTTTAAGGACACAGTCCTTCTCAATTTCTTATTTTGTTTTTTGGTTTGAAGCTATATGTTTTCCTCTGGCTTTCTTCTTGGGGCATTATATAATTGTCAGAATTCTGGTACAGTTCAGGTTTGATGTAGTCATTCTGGAAATTCCCAGGTATCCGCTTTCATACTTTTATTCTAAAAGCAATTCTGAAGAACATTTGCCTTCCTAGTGTTTTAATTCAGCCTAACATTGGACCAGTGGGAGAATGCAGAGAGAGTATCAATGAGGGAAAATGGATGTGTGTATAGAAAAACATAAGTGGTGTGATGTAGACTCTTCCTTCTCACTATCTAGAATTCATGTCTCATCTCTTAACCACCAGGCTGAGGGCACATCATAGACATGGTGGAAAGGTGAACTGGAGGAGTTGGATCTCGGGGATTTGAAGGTCCACATTGAGTTTTTAGAGGCTCCATCCTTTTAGAACTAGATGCTTCTGTGTATGTTTTGGTAATTTTTTTCTAACCCTACATTATCTAGACTGCATAGAGTAATATCAGCCTTGAGCAACTTTTATCCAGTATTGTTGCAAGAATATAAGGCAGACGAAATTGTAAAAGTATTATACCTTTTTATATTTCAGAATGAAAACTATTTTAAAAACTTATTCTATTGGGGCACAGGCGTGTGAGCCAGTTGGAGTTGCAGTGGTAGGAACAATTGGACCAAGTAGGGGACAACATGTTGCTTTTCGAGGAGCAGGTAACATCTAAAGGAACTGGTTTAAATCCTAATGCCAAAGTATGACAAGAAATTGTTCCTGGAAATATTGATGCCACCCTAGTAACTCATGGAACTAAAAGCTCTTGGCATAAAACAGCAGTTATATCAGGTGCTCATCCTGAGGGTAGTGCGAGCTCTCAGAATATATTTGTAAAGACTGTGAAGTAATGTATTCTTAGTCTTGTGAAACCACAAGAAATACTATAGGCATTGAAGAATCAACTGATGGGATGGTTTTAGGACCAGAAGATCTGAGTTACCGGATATATAATGATTCTGGAGAAAGCAATTCAGTAGTTTCTACAGAAGACCTAAAAGAATGTCTGAAGAAACAATTAGAATTCTGTTTTTCATGAGAAAATTTGTCAAAGGGTCTTTACTTGATATCTCAAATGGATAGTCATCAGTTCATCCCAGTTTGGACAGTTGCCAACATGGAAGAAATAAAAAAATTGACTGTAGACACTGATCTAATTCTTTTTTAAGCGTTAAGATTTTATCCCATGGTACAAGTTGATGAGAAGGGTAAGAAAGTGAGACCAAGTCGTAAGCATTGTATTACAATTCTTAAAGAGATTCCTGAAACAACACCAGTAGAGGAAGTGAAAGCTTCATTCAAAAGAGAAAACTGCCCCAAAGTGATAAACTGTGAGTCTGCACGCAGTAGCAACTGGTATATCACTTTCTAGTCAGACAAAGATGCACAACAGGCTTTTAAATACTTAAGAAGTGAAAACATTTCAGGGCAAGCCAGTTGTGCAAGGATAAAAGCCATCAATACATTTTTTTTTTTTTTTTTGCTAGGAATGGTTATCGATTAATGGATTCCAGTATCTATAGTCAACCCATTCAAACTCAAGCACAGTATGCCTCTCCAGTCTCTATGCAGCTGTATATAATCGTCACCAACAGTACTCGGTCTATGATATTGTGGTTCAGTCTTGGGCTCCAAATCCTACAGCTTACTTTGAGACACCACTGGCTCCCTTTTCCCAGTGGTAGTTTTGTGAATGGCTTTAATTCACCAGGATTGTATAAAACAAACGCTGCTATGAATATGGGTCGACCATTCCAAAAAAAAAAAAAAAATGTGTGAAGCCTCATTTTAGGTCATCTAGTGGTTCAGAACACTCAGCAGAGGGCTCTGTATCGTTGGGGAGATGGACAGTTAAACAGATCTAGTTCAAGAAACTTTCCAACTGCATGGCATAACCCTACAGTAACTGGGCATCAGGAGCAAATTTACCTTCAGAAGGAGACTTCCACTTTGCAGATGAACAAATGGGGGTATGGTAGGGAAGGAGAACTCTTTCCAGAGGTTGAAGACGATGAGAAGGTGAGGATCTCAAGACTTCATCCTTCAACAGCTGAATCAAAAGCTCTAACCCCAAAGTTTGACTTATTAGCCTCAAATTTTCCACCTCTACTTGGAAGTTCATTAGGAATGCCAGGTGAACTCATTTTGGAGAATAGGATGTCTGATGTTGTTAAAGGTGTCTACAAAGAAAAGGGTAATGAAAAGTTGAGAGTTAGTTGCCCAGTGCCCGCAGATGAGCAGACAGAATGCACTTCTGGCCAGCAACTCAATATGAGTACCAGTTCTCCATGTGCAGCTGATCTTACTGCCTTAAGCACAACTCAGCAAGAGAAGGATCTAATAGAGGATTCCTCTGTTCGGAAGGATAGTCTCAACCAGATGAATATACCAGTTTCTCCTCCAAGTACTACAAAGCCATCGAGGGCAAGTACTGCTTCACCACATAATAGTAACATGAATGCAGCTGCAGCTGTGGCTCTACGGGAACCCCGGAAGTTAAGTTACACTGAAGTGTGTCAGAAGCCCCCTAAAGAGCCATCTTCAGTTCTTGTGCAGCAGCGACAGGAACTTCATTCTAATGTATTGTCTCCCACCAAAAATGAAGATAATGGAGCTCCTGAGAAGTCCATCGAGAAACCACATGAGAAGCCAACAGCAAGGGCCAGTAAGGATTATTCTGGCTTCTGAGGCAATACCATTCCCAGGGGAGAACAGCTGGAAAAATCACAGAGCAGAGACGCCAGTTTAGCCTTAGGGCTATACCTCAGGGAGTGACTAGAGCTAATGACAAAGAGCAGTATGTGCCACCCAGATCACCAAAGTAAAAAACAACCAAAACCACAAAACTATTCAAAAACTTCACTTTGTTTCCGTTAAACTTGAGCCGTGGCTATATTGAACTGTTTTGGAGGGCAGCGGGTAGCCAGGAAGGAAACAGGAGAAAGTGCATCCTTAAATCATTGTGGATTTTGGAGTTGTGAGTGATAGGATCCCAAAATTCACCTAATGTGATTTTTAAATGCTGGAGGATTCCTATCTATCTACATATATATACATACACACATCTATAAAAAGTACAATTTTTCTATTTTTGGTTTTAATTTGCAGAGATTTGCTGCCAGGTTAGCTTGGATAAAAAAAAAAAAAATAAAAGGACATTATATGTCCTTCAGGATAGGAGATGAGGGAGTGAGAGGAAATATTTTTTGAAGAAGCATTTCTGTAAAATTAGAAATTACTTTTTAAAATCTATTTACAGTTTGGCTTGGAGAATGCCGTCTCTGACTATATGGCCTTGTATTGCAAAGCAGATCAGTAGCTGGGGTGCCTATTGTGGGTATGAATATGTATAAGAGCGATTGAAGCCAAATCTGTTGTCATGTGGTAAATGATTTGAAAACCGAGTGTAACACTTGAGTGGATTCTTTTCTAGTTGGAAATTTAGTCTTTCTGACCTTGCTAATATTTCATTCAACAAGTTGTGAAGCTCTGATTGTACTTGGAGATGTGACTACCAATTGGTTTGATATTCAAGGAAGAATGGGGGTTATTTGAAAAATTGAAAATTTCATCTTGGACCTCAGTGCATAGGTCAAATGGATTTCAGAGGTTTAAACTTCCCTTTGATTTTCCCCATCCTAAAATGGGAAACCAGATTTTTTTCCTCCATTTTTCACTCTCTGTTCTTTGACTGCCACTCCCAAAAGCAAAATAACCAACTACTTACTGAATCATTTGTTTGTAATTGCTTTGACCAGTCTAGTGAAATCATATAAATTGTACTATATTTCAGAAGTGAATGTTGACGTATTTACTCTTCTGTTAACATATTTAGAATTTTAGGTCCCAAGATGGTAGGACAGACTGACCCTACAGTAATTTATTTGTTGTTAGGGTTAAAGATGAAACATTGTAACGGACTCTTAAGTGTTAAATAGTGTAGAAGTAAAATATATTTTTTTAAAGGCTTTTTGGGGTTACTTATTTCTGTTTACAATGTATCACCTTCCTTCGCTCTTCCCCTCACACCCAAAAAATACAGTTTGGAATTTGCTGAAACAGAATCAGCAAGTCATGGGATTTTTTAGTAAAGATAAGAAAGATAGTTGACGAAAATTAATGCATCATTTCTCAGTTAATAAAGTCGTAGCTTTTACATACTAAAGAGACAAGTTTATATGCTGTTATTTAGAAAATGGCTAAAATATTAAAAACTGTATTGTGTTAATCTGTTTTAAGTCAGACCATATTTAGAGTTCTGTGTAAGGTGGGTTTTATTTTTCTTTTAAGGGTTAGTTTGTAGTAATAAGAACTGTCCCATATATTAGTGAATTACATATGTACAAATTGAAACTGTAGATTGTGAACCCTCAAAAGCACCACAGTGACATAGAGTAAATGTCTTAGTAATATATTAAAGTGAATGTAAATGGTGGTTAAAATTACATTACTGTGAAATTCATCTTCCAACTCTAAGTTAAGCTTTGGAGATACGTATTAGTGGTTAACTGTTAAGAGGTTTGAAAATATTTCACATATCTGTACAAGCCACGATTACTATTTCTTTGACTTATTATTAGCTTGGCAGTTGCTTTTGATTTGATTTTTTTAATAACATGGTATATATATTTACTCAGTTTGAAACTGTTCATTTCTGCACACTATTTAAAAAAATTACCTACTAGGTGAAACATGAAATAAAACTATCTGTGCTGAAATTTGGGGGCAGTTTAGGTCCTTTAAAAAAAAGTATTAATTATTGACTACATCTGTGATAAAAATGCTTATTTTGGTTTACTAAGATAATGCAGTTGGTGGAAATGATAAACATTTTAAGTGTTAACATCCTTTGAATGCATTGGATTTCAGAGAATAAACATTTTGTAAAAATAAAAAAAAAATTATTCTGTTGGCCTCCCTTTTAGATGGGCAAATTTATAGGTACTAGCCATTCAGAATTGTGTGAAGGTCAGTATCTGACATAATTATAATATTTAGGGAAAGCATTTGTTGGCTGACCTCACAACAAGTTCAGGATTTTTTTTTTTTTTTTTTTTTTTGTCCTCCAAGGGCTTTTAATAGAATTGCTTTAGTCTAAGAATTCATGATAGACTAAATGAAATCCTTCAGTCTTCTGGATTTAGTGAAACCATAAATTAGCCTCATGGTGAATGTATCTTTCTTTTTCCTGTTTCATTTGACACAATTCACTGAAATGATGACTACCTGTAAGTGGTTAGAATTTTATGTGTGGAAAATTTGAAGAGAAAAACTTTTCAAAGTGAAGTGTTTGTTTCTTTCATCATGGTGTCACCCTCTTTTGATCTTTTTCATTGTGCTTATGCTTAAAAATAGATTTCAATATATGTTCCCTAATGGTAAGAGTTTATATGCAAAATAGGTTTTTTGGTATTTTTACTGTCACATATAGGGTGAAGCTGGGGGTGACCCAGTTTTCCTCACTGGGCTTGAGGGAGGGGTGGGGACAGTTGGACCTGTCCATAGACCTCCCTCTCTACTCTTTAACTGGCACAAAAGTGGTAGGAAGGAAACCTAAGCAGATGTCTCATTGGCAGGCCAATGTGGAGTACTGAGAGGCAGTGTTTATAGCAGCACAGCAGCTGTGGGGACCTCTGTCATGGGGAGCAGGGCCCAGCAGTCAGGTTGGCCTTGGGGACAGGTTCTTGGCATGAGCAAATTCTTGAGTAACTATAATTCTAGCTAGATTTCTAAAGACAAGATCTGTGTACACAGTAAAGCTGGGAAGCACTGTATTTCACCCAAGCGGCCTGTGGTTGTAGACTTGAGGAAACATGAGGAGCCAGGGTAACAGCAAATGGTACTTATCTTTGGGTTCCAGAGTATTTGGCCAGAGCTACTCACATTCTTCCCACCTGAGGTTAGGGCTGGGGAAGTTTCGGGCAGACCCCACGATAAGGTCAAGTAGCTCTAGCAGGAACTCGGCAGAGCCTGGCCTTTTAGTCAGGGGCAGGTAGCATTTCCCCAGTTGGGTCCTGTCTTGAATCACGTCAGTGTTTGTATCAGGGAAGGCAGCCTTTCTGACTTCCTCTGATCTGGAGAGGCCATTTTGATGCTGAGAGGATAATTGAAGCTTCTTATATCAAATTCAGCCATTTCTAAATATTGAGACACATAGTTGCATGGAGCAACTGATGTGCAGGGCACACATTCAGATTTGGAGAGAATCTAATATAATCTAATGCAATGTAAGCTGCGGTTCTGTAAAATTTTGTAGTTTTTTTTTTTTTTTTTTTTTTAGGACTTTTGCAGCTTTTGGGGACTTTCACAGGATGTGAATTTTGTGGTTTTTGGTTGAGTTTCACATACGTGAAACCCAGTCACATTTTTAGGATATTGTGTGTATGCCAAAGGAAATGTATGTTTTTCCCCCAACATTTTTATTTCTTATGTAAATAACATTAAAATCAGAAAAAAAAGATGAAGAAATCAATTATAAACCAAAACTCATACTTTTTTTTTTTTTTTTTAACAATTGTGCCTTCTCTTTTAGACCTTGAGCATATGCTTACTTGAGACTATAATTATAAACATACTATCAATATAACTTTATATATTTTTTTACTTTAAATTTTATTCCCTTACAGCCAGTAGTTGCATGTTAACTCTGTTGAGTGATGAACTCAGATCTGCCAAATTGAAGTTCGTTGGTGAATGGTGAATTTTAGGGTAAAAATGGCTTTGTGTTTAGGCTCTATTCTTTTGGCAGTGGGGGTAACCAGTTGTTGGACGCCATGGGCAGAAAGCTCAGTACCCTGGACAGGTCCTGGAAGTTGCTGTAGGGTGAGGGGTGCACTCCTGTGGATGTTGTTCTTGGTTATAAGGCCTCTGAACTTGATTTCTGGTCCCGTGGTAAATTCCATGAGCTGTCTAAAACTTTTAGTACATTTACTTTTTTGTTAAAACTAGATTGAGTAGATTAAGTTGTTTGCAACTAAGCATCTTGTGAAACATTGGCATATTGGTTCTTGAAAGTAATTTGTTTTATCATTTGGAGGCAGTCATTAAGAACCTGGAGTCTAAGGGCAAACTGCCTGTATTCAACATGCTGGCTGTGTTAATTTGGAGAAGATACTTCACTTTTCTCACTTAGTCTCTTCAGAAAACACTGCTATTATTATAGTGATGATAATTAAATAAAACAGTACCTGGTAGCTAATAAGTGTTTCCCCAGTGTTACCATCTTTATTATCATGATCATCATGACAGTAGGTATTTATTGAACACCTTTTCTTTATTAGAGTGCAAAAGAAATGGGGAAAAGTTACAAATTGGATATTCTAGCAAAATTTAGTATATAACAAAGCCTAATTGTATTCTGCATACTCTTAACGACAGCTCCATTTCTACTTATTCTCTGGTTTCTCTTAAGACACATAGAGAAGTAGGGAAGGCATTTATAGCCATCTAAGATTGGATTTATTGAATGAACGACATTAAGTGCTGAGAATAACTAATAAAAGGATTTGACTGTGAATCAAGAATAAAAGGCTTGTGGTAAGATTTAAAATTGTGTGTTTAGTAAGAGAAGAGCTTAATGGATTGTAAGGCATTCCATTTGTCGTTTTAACATTGCCAGCATTTATTATTAAAGTGGGTGGTTGTAGAATAATTATAATCCATATCATGATGATGATGATGTTTTTAGAGAAGATTGAATATCTACAGCTTTTTTCCAAACTAATAAAGTAAAGAAAACATGTCATCTACTGAGCCTTCAGATAGTTTGCTTAACCTCATACGAGTACTACTGAGATTATTTAAAGGAATGGCATATTCAGGAAGGTACTTTTATGCAAATTTTTGCATTTCCTTGTTAAATTCTTGGAAGTATCAGCTTAGTAATTGGAGGTTAGGATGGGAGTAAGAAACAAAAGACAGGGAAAAATAAGAGATTATTAATACAATTATTTTAATATAACTGAGAATTTATTTGGGAAGAGAGTGGTAAAGATGGTAGTTATACCTACAATCTTTATAAATTTTAAGAATTATAAAGTGAAAATGGCCAATTATTTTTACTGGTTTTATATGAGGTTTCTGTTACCTATTAAATCAAGAAAGATTAGGGGGGCAGAACATATATTCTTGTGCAGAAAAAGAATAAGGAAATATTTAAATCGTTTTAGAAAGTATTCTAAACTTTTTTATTCTGTGAAAAGGTTGGAAAGTAATTGTGCTTATTAGACGTAGACTAGTAACATTATGGTCACAGAATTAAATTTAGCCTCTAGATGTTCATTCACTATGATTGCATAGAATTAGTAGAATGTCTTAGGTATTCTTGCAGGATTTCATAAAATGAAGAATTCTGTGATAAGACAGATTCATTCATGGCATTTTCTGTACAAGGGAAGCCATAAAATATTTGAAATTCAGTGGAAAAAGCTGGGCACCGTGGAGTAAAATTAGATTGCTTCATAAAACCCAACATATATAACTAACCTGATACAGCCACAGACTTGGTTTTCTGTGGAAGTTTTTAGAACTTGCTTTTCGAGAAGGAAACTCAAGAGTTGAACTCAGGAGAGGCTGGCCCAGTCCTGGATTTTGAATAATTAATTAGCTACCTGGGAATATTGTAGGAATAATTAATCATCAACCCTCAGTGTGGCTTACTATGTAAGGATCCCCAGTGCCTTAGTGTGCTTCAGACTGCCGTAGCAAAATACCATGGAATGGGTAACTTAAACAACAGAAATTTATTTTCATACAAGTTCTGGGGGCTGGAAGTTTGAGATCAGGGTACCACCATGGTCAGGTTCTGGTGAGGGCCCTCTTCCTGGCTTGCAGGCGGCCACCTACTTGCTGTGTCCTAACTTAGCCTTTCTCAGTGAGTGCAAAAGGATCTCTTCTCTCTCTCTCTCTCTCTCTCTCTCTCTCTCTCTCTCTCTCTCTCACTCTCTCTCACTCTCTCTCTCTCTCTCTCTCTCTCTCTCTCTCTCACACTTTCTCACTCTCTGTCTCTCTCTCTCTCAAGAGACAGAGACTTGCTGTGTTGCTCAGGCTGGAGTGCAGTGGCTACTCACAGGTCATATGTATGATCCCACTCCTGATCAGTAGCGTTTTTTTTTTACCTACTTAGGATCCACACCTCCTTAGACAACCTAGTGGTCCCCCACTACCAGAAGGTCACACCATACTGATGCCAAACTTAGTATGGACACCTGATCTGCATAGTATACTATATCCCAGAACTCCTGGATTCAAGCATTCCTCCCTCCTCAGCTTCCCTAGTAGCTGGGACTACAAGAATGAGCCGTTGTGTCTGACTTTTTGTCTTCTTTTAATGCCACTAATTCCATCGTGAAGGCCCTGCCCTCATGACCTCATCTAACCCCAATTACTTCCAAAATCCCCGTCTACCATTACACTGGGGGTTAAGGGTTCAATGTACAAATTTTGGGGGGACATAACCATTTAGTTTATTGTGCCTATTAATCCTTCAGGGTGATTAGAGGATCACTAAACCAGGTGACCGGTGAGCTGACTCTTATTTCATTCTCTTGTTGGAATGTTGGAATTTTCTTATTTTTTGTATTTAATTACTGGGTTATTTTGTTGCTATTTATTTCAGATTTAAGCATTTTTTGTCAGATTATAATCTGTAAATTTATTCAAGATGAACTCTACAAAAAATAGTTTATATGTTCTTAGATTATATATATTGTATTGGGGGTACATTTTTCTCTGTTATTGACATCAGGATATATTTAAATATATGTTTAAAATAGATATCTGTTAAAATTGCATGAATTAAATATGTAATATATATAATTTATTTTTAAATTTTTGTTTATTTTAAGCCCTTGTTCACTTTATTCAAATCAGTTTTTTCCTCTGCAAAACTAGCTAGCACTGACAAGGAATCAAAGAAGGCCTTATATATTAAATTCTTAAGTAGATTCTTAAAATTTAAAGTAAAGATCTATAAGAGAGGCACAGGCTGTGGGCCTTGTTCCAGCAAACAAAGCCACCAAGAGAGTCTTGCAAATTAAGGAAGACGGCAAATCTATGTCTTAAAACAAAGCAGTTCTTAAGGGGGATAAATATGAAATACTGAAGTTTCAAAAGCCAGACTAGTTCCATACTCTTTGCTTTCCACTCTAGGGTGTCCAAAGACAGGATTTCAAGGTACGTTTTCAATGATTTAGCTGTTGCAAACATATGCAAATATATTCCTCATTAGCTGTCCTGTTTTGGCGACTAATAGCAAGCAATATGCTTGAATAAGGGGTCCAGCTTCCACTTAAATGCAGTTTCTTGACTTATGGGCAACAAAGCCATTTGCAGACATCTGGAAATCATGACCTTCCTAAGTGGGAGGAGGTGCTGTTCTGGTTCATCTGAAAATATCCTTTCTGATTGACTGGTGTTGTATAGTCCCTTTCTTGGTGTTTGTTACTGATGGTGATGGGGGTCAGGGTTGCTACAGTGGAAGTGGGGATGAGGGGTGGGGTCAGGGAGTGTGTTTGCATAGCGGTCATAGCTAAGCTGAGGCAGCATGGGGCAGTGTGGGCCATGTCTGGCACCATGTCCGCAGGGATGTGGCAAGTCCACTTGGAGAGCACTTCCAGGTTCACAGGATTGATGACCTGGTCCATGGACCACTGGATCTTAGACGGAGAGATGCCACCCCGCTTGCCAATGAGGACTTGACGGTGGAGGACAGTGCTGCTCCAGGTGATGCCGAGGTGGTTAAGGATAAGTTTGAAGGAGCTCTTAGGTTGCAGCACCAGCTGCTTGTAGTACACAGGCAGGCGCTTGTCCTTGCCCACCTCCATGCGCTGGGCGTACATCATCTCTGTGGCCTTATTCCACTTGGTGAGGCCGTTGCCGTAGCTGCTGAGGTTGAAGCCTGCAGTAGTAACCTCGCAATAGTGACCTTGCACATGACCATGGCGTACATGGAGACCTTGCTGTCCTGAGCCATAAGAAGGAACATGGAGTTGGGGAACAGGTGTGACAGATAGACCAAGGATTCAAGGACTTGAGTGTGAAGCGGTCCTTGTTGCAGAGCACATGGGCTGGCTCCCTTTGCTTAGAGACCAGCTGCAGGATGAAGGCCTGCATGGCGGTATTCAGCACCTCATCAGTCACGCCCGCCTTGTCCAGCTGTAGTTTCTTGTGGCCAGACTTGGACCAGTCCTGGCGTATGGCCAGCACACAAGGGATGACGTACGTCTCCTTGCTGCAGTGCACCTCAGGGTGGTCGTTCAGCCCACGAACATCAGCATGGTGCTGCTGCAGAGCTTCCCGCCCATGAAGATGAGTGGCATGGCCTTGTTATACTGGTACTCCACGTGGTCCATCAGATCTGCAGGGTCCACCTGCGGCTCTGCCGGCCAGCACTGCCTGGCACTTTAGCATCTGCTGCCCTAGCTGGACCACCAGCACCAGGGCCAGCCTGAGCTGGCAGACCCAACCCTGGGGACCCACTTCAGGGACTGTAGCGACAGGTCAGTGTGTGGCCCACCAGGTTCACATGCAGAGGTTTAGGGAGGTGGTACCACGTGCCCAGTGACTCCTGGCTCCCTAGCTGCCCCTGCTGGAGAAGTGGAAGGTCTGTAATTTTTTTTTTTTTTTTTTGATGCCATGTCAGCATGGGTTTATGGAACACTGGCTACAGTAAATGTGTGAAAAATTGTAAATATTATTTTTTCAATTTTTATTAAATTTATTATTGATTTACATACAGTTAAATTCCTCCGTTTCTGTACAGTTCTGCAAATTTTGACAAACACGTGGAATTGTGTAACCACTACCACAGTCAAGTTGTTGAGCACATCTATCATCCCTTAAAAATTCCGTTAGCCCATTTGTGGTCAGTTCTCCCCCACTGCCCTGGCACCTAAGAACCACTGATCTGCTTTCTGTTCCTCTACTTTTTCTTTTCTAGAATGCCATAGAAATGGAATCATGTGGTAGGTAGCCTTTTCAGTTTGGCTTCTTTTACTTAGTAGAGCATGTTCGTGATTTCTCCATGCTGTTGCTTGCATTGTTGCAGAGTAGTATTCCTTTGTATGGATGTGTCACAGTTTGTTCATCCATTATTGAAGGCTGTTTGTGTTTTTTCCAATATAGATGAAGCTGCTATAAAAATTTGCGTGTAGGGCTTTGTGTGGTAAATATCTAGAAGTGCCTCAGGATGGATCATCCCCATAATCTAACTCATACCTAATTTAGGTAAGATTTGGGGGTTTGAGATGACGCTTATTTAGATGACATTTTGAACTTGAGTTGATTCTGTAATGAGTTGGGACTCTGAGGGATGCCGGGATGGGATGAATGTATTTGGCATGTGGGTCAGATATGAATCTTTGAGGCTAGAGGGTGGATGGTGGTAGGCCAAAAAATAAGCACTTTAAAGATATTAGGTCCTAAGCCACAGAACCTGTAAATGTTACCTTACATAGATTGAGGGTCTTTGCACATGTAATTAACTTAAGGATCTTGAGATGGAGAGATTATTCTGGATTACCAGGATGGGCTCTAAATGGAATTATATGTATCCTGAGAAGAGCAGGGTAGAGGAAGTTTTTACCACACATACTTAAAAGGCAATGTGAAAATGGAGCAGAGAGAGATTTGAAGATGCTGATCTTGAAAACTGGAATGATGTGGCCACAAGCTAAGGAATGCAGGCAGCCACCAGAAGCTGAGAGAGACGAGAAGTGGATTCTCCTGTAGAGCCTCTGGAGGGAGCATGGCCTTCCTGACACATTGATTTTGGCCTACTGATAAGGGCTTTGGACTTCTGGCCTCCAGAACTGTGAGAGAATAAATTTCTGTTATTTTAATCCACTAAGTTTTTGGTAATTTATTACAGTAACCACAGAAACTAAAGTGTGTGACCATGATAGGATGTTTAGTAAATTTTTTTTTAAGATAAAGACTTGAGAAAGTGAAATTAATTTGTTTGATTTTGATAAGTAGTTGGTTTAAGAAGCCATCTGAAGTGGGTCAGAATTGATCATCTTTTTTTAGCACTGAATATTATTGAGGGAAAACGTAACTGTATTATTTGGTGCTATTTTTAAGACCGAGGCTTTTGTGGAAGAAAAGGCAAAAGGATACCACGGAGTAGAAAGATTATAGTTACTTATTAGTTAATGGTTAACGATTATCTCACTCATGGTAATAATATAAAGTGCCTACTAAATTATGCTGAACATTGCTTGTTAGAGAACCAATTTTGTCACTTGAGTAAGAACTGATACCATTGCCCTCTAATATCTCATCTTGTATTTTGAACCCTTTTGACAAATGTCCTTTGAAAGCTGTATTCATTTCTAGAATTCGATCACTTCTGTTTTCCTCTATATCAGGCTACCATGATAAAACTCTTGAAAGCCAAACAAATTATTCAATTTCTTGTCTATTTTCATGTGAAAACCTAGTTTAAGCCAGGGACCTCCTAAAGAAAATTTGTGAGGAATTGGAATTGTGAAGTTAAATATTTTATATATGTGCATACATATGTATGTATAATATTTTTTAGATAACTTTCAGGTAAGGATCTGACGGCTCTTTTAGTGAATATCTGGATTTAGTCTTATATCAGAAAATATGGTAATTTAGAAGAGGCTGGGATTTCATCAGTGGTGAATAAAAGAAGGTAATTTTAATTATTTTCCTTGATCTTCTCGCTTTGTGGTTGGATTCCTTTAAAGGCCTAGAGGTCTTCATGAACAATTTAATCACTGTAGCTATTGACCTAGGATAAAACTGCTGTAAAAGGCCCATGTGAAAATGCCCAATGTCAATATGATTACAAGTTATTACTATTAGGACCAAGGCACGGTTTTTTGATAAACTGTACTTAAATGTGTTAGGGCTGTAAGTAGAGAGAAACTTAACAAATTTAACTCTTGCATTTGCAGAACTGTTAAAAATCATAGAACTTTCAAGATGAAACTGGATTCTAAAGAAGTTACCAATCAATTTACAGATGGTGGAATTGAGACCTAAAAATATTAAGTGATGTTTGCAATTAGATTTTAAGCACTTCAGGAATAAAGACGATATTCCTTTTTGGTGCTCCCTTGTCAATACAGCTGTAGATGCTGCCCTCCCTGTTGTTTAATACGTATTTGTGGAATGCATAAAGATGTTGTCTTAGTCCGTTTCTGCTGCTAGAAAGGAAACCTGGAGGCTGGGTATGTTATTAAAAAAAAAAAAAAAAGATTTACTTGGCTCACAGTTCTACAAGCTGTACAGGAAGCATGGTGCTGGCTTCTGCTCCTGGTAAGGGCTACAGGAAGCTTGTACTCATGGGGGAAGGCAAAGGGGAGCTGATATGTACAGAAACCACATGGTGAGGGAGGAGGAGGGGAGAGAGAGGAAAGAAGGGAGATGCCAGGCTCTTTTTAACAGCCAGCTCTTTAGAGAACCAACAGCACAAGAACTCATTAATTGAGGACTCACCAAGCCACTTATAAGGGATCCGCTTCCTTGACTCATGCATCTCCCATCAGGCCCCATCTTCAACACTGGGAACCAAACGTCAACATGAGGTTTGGAGGGGGTCAAGCAATCCAAACTATAGCAGATGCCCACCAGAAATTTGCAAAAGAAAATTAGTATTTCAAAGGACTGGACAGTGGTCCTATATCAGGAGAAATGACACTTAACCTGGAAAAGTAATTACTTTTTGTGAAGTCATATTTAAAACTTTGTATTTATAATGGAAAAAATGGAAGCCAGAGAGGAAAGGAAGTTCATAATTTTGATCTTCCATTTTTTAAATAAAGGCTTTACGGAAATATTTATGTACCATCAATTTTACTCTTTAAAAATACCCGATTCAGTAGTTTTTAGTATATTTACTAAGTTGTACAGCTGTCACCACTGCCTAATATGAGAACATTTTCATCACCTCCAAAAGAAATCCCGTATTAATTATCAGTCACGCCTGATCCTTCCTGCTCCTTGCCCCTGACAATTACTAATCTGCTTTCGACTTCTATTTATTTTCCTATTCTGGATATTTCATATAAATGGAATCACACAAGATGTGGCCTTTGTGACTGGATGTTTCCATTCATATATTTTAAAGATTTATCTGTGACTTACCATATACCAGTACTTTATTTCTTCTTATTGCTGGATAATATTCCGTTCAATGAGTATATCACGTTTTATTTATCCATTTATCAGTTCATGGACATTTGAGTTGTTTCTACTTTTCAGCCATTATGTATAATGTTGCTGTGAACATTTTTGTATAGACTTTTGTTGAGAAACGTGTTTTTAGTTCTCTTAGGTATATACCTGTGAGAAAAATTACTGGATCATATGATAACTTTGTGTTTTTTATTCATCTATCTATTTATGTATGTTTATTATACATATTATTTGAGACCGGGTGTCACTCTGTTGCCCAGGCTGAAGTGTAGTGGCACAGTCCTAGCTCACTGTAGCCCTGAACTCCTGGGCTCAAGTGATCTCCACACCTCAGCCTCCCAAGTAGCTGGAACTACAGGCGTGCACCACCATGCCCAGATAACTTTTTAAGGAATTTTTTGTAGATATGTAGTCTAACTATATTGCCTAGGCTGGTCTCGAACTCTTGAGCTCAAGTGATTCTCCTGCCTCAGCCTCCTTAAATGTTGTGATCACAGGCCTGAGCCACCATGCCCGACTATGACTCTGTATATAATATGTTGGGAAACAAACTGTTTTCCAAAACAGGTACACCATTTTACTATCCCACCGGCAATATATGAGGGTTCCAATTTCTCTGTATCTTTGCAGCTTCAAGACTGCAGTGTCTTGGACCTCTGCTCCTCAGCCTCTCACCCCTCTGAAACACAGGAAGGAGCTTTCTCTGAAGTTCTGTCACCTGAGGGATGTTCCTCCAGAAGGAATGTGATTGTCATGAATACCTTCCCTGAAATCTTCACTAACCTGAGACCTTACTCATGTAACAGAAGAGGAGATTGACAGGTCTCCATGCCCATGACACCACACCCAGACAGACTTCACTTGTTCTTCTGAGGGCTGCCACCTGAGAGACTTTATCTGCATAATAAGATGATCTTTCTTTTTAGTACAGTTCCTACCCTCGCCCTCTCATAGCTTCAGCCATCTGGCCCTTCTCTGAATCTTATAGTTTGTGGGACCTCCCATGCATATACATGTAATAAATGTGTACACCTTTTCTTCTGCTAATCTATTGTCAGTTTATTTTATAGATTCTAATTATTGAATTTCCAGAGGGGAAGGAGAGGGTTCTCTCCCCCCGCAGCATGTAGGGCAAAAGAGAAGGCTGAAGAGACCACATTTAAAAAGATGCCTAATAAACATTTCTGACAAATCTATTATTTATATAATGTGTTGAAGTGACTGAGATTACTTCAGAGAAAAATGGCCAGAAGCCTGGTCTTGCAAGTGAAATTAAGTGTCACATGGGCCTCTTATTCTGTGTCTGATTTATGTTATGACTTGTCCTAAAAAGTTAATACCTAAATTTAATTAGAAATGAAAGAAGTTTAGGTACTTAAGACTCTCGTTAAATCAGAACATTTAGAAAAGGGTGGGACTTAGAGCAGAAAAGAATCTTAAAGGTCAATTTATCCAAATCCTCCTCGATTTTTTCTTTCTTGTCTTTTTGCTTACCTAATTAATTTTATTACGAAACATAGCACAAATATGAAAGAACAGAGAATGATAAATGAACCCTTTGAATATACATCTGTTTGTATTTGCTTCAGGTGCTTATTACTTTTACAGAAGTGACATATTCCAATACTGTTCTATCTTCCCTTTCCCCTTCTGATTTTTATTTTTTAATAAAATATTATAGATATGGTTGAATGTGCTTCTCTCTGATTTCTTTCCTCTTCTCTGTCACCTGAGGTAACTATTATCTTGAGTTTAGTGCTTATCTGTCTTATGTGTTTCTTTTACCACATCCATACATATATTCACAAAAAATAGGTCATCGTATTTTGCTGTTTGATACTCTATGTAAGTGGTGTTAAATGTGAATGTAATTCTGTAATGTGTTTTTTTGGGGGTAAATACTACATTTTTTGACATTTGTTTATGCTGATACCTGGTAACGTAAGTTTCCCACGTGTTACTGCTTTCCAGAATTTGTTAGCTATTCTTACGTATTCTTCTTGAATTTTAACATAAATTTATTATGTTCTACCAGAAGACTCTGTTGTGAATTTGCTAGTTTTTATTAAAATTATAGATTAATGTGTGGAGAACTAACAATTTTATTTACACTGTCTTTCCACCTATTATCCCTTTTTTTTTTTTTTTGGAGACAGAGTCTTACTCTGTCACCCAGGCTGGATTGCAGTGGTGGGATCTCAGCTCTCTGCAACCTCCGTCTCACAGGTTCAAACAATTCTGCTGCCTCAGTCTCTCAAATAGTTGGGACTACAGGCATGTACCACCATGCCTCGCTTATTTTTTCTATTTTTAGTGAAGACCACTGTATTACCCAGGCTGGTCTCGAACTCCACTCCTCAAGTGATCTGCTTGTCTCAGCCTCCCAAAGTGCTGGGATTACAGGAATGAGCCACCATACCCAGCCCACCCATGATACTTTCTTTATAAAAATGTCACATTTCTGTGTTTAGTTGGAAATTCTTTTATGCTCTTCAGTACTGTTTTATAACTTTCTTCAAAAGTTTCATATATTTTTTAAAAAAACACGTTTCTAAATACTTTATGGTTTTGATTGTGAAAGAGATCTGTTTTTCTATTCCATTCTCTCATTGGATAGTACTAATTTATAAGAATTCTTATTTTTTATATTAATCCTGCCTCCAGTTACCTTTCTGAGATACTAGTTTTATACCTTGTTTGTAGATCCTCTTGCTATTTTTATGTAGAAAGCCATCTCATCTGCAAATAAGGAGGATTTGTTTGTTTTATTTCTTCTTGATGCTCTTGTTTATTTTTCTGTTTTATTTTGTTTGGTAGGATCCATAGTTTGCTAAGATCTCCTACAGTAAAACCAGTTCCTTTCTCCTTTTTTTCCCTACAGTCCGGTTGATGATATAAAGGTCTCATGAATTTTGATACATACCACCATCATTGCTCAATGTTGTGAATTTTTGTTGTTTCCATCATGACTTCCTCTTTCATCTATGAGTAAAGTAGGAATGCGTTTTTTAATTTCTGAAATTTTTCTTTTTCGTTTTGTATTTTTTATTTATTTTCTCTTTTTGTTAAATTTCTGAAATTTTTTTGGAGGACTATGTTTTTAATTTTGAATTCTAATTTAATTACTTTTGATTAGATACAGTCTAGTCAAGTCCTGAGCAGAACTTTTAACAGCTTTATAGGGCTAGAGGACAAAGTTTAGAGATGAGGGCCTATGAAAGGTGGCAGCTCTTAAAAATAACCCAAGCTTTGGTGAGGGGGGACCCTAACAGACTATACCTTAGGAGTCAATGCGAACTGAGATGGAAAGATCTCCTCCTGACAGTTTCAGATTTATCTGATTGGCAGCAAAAATTAACACCTGAAATTGACTAAGGTGATTTTATACTCCTGGTGCTCCCAGTATCAAATCAGAATTCTCTCTGGAGAAAACATCATTTCACCCTTTAGATTTTTTTTTTTTTTTTTTTAGCAAGATAGAGTCTCACTCTCTTCCTCAGGCTGAAGTGCAGTGACGTGATCTTGGCTCACTGCAACCTCCGCCTCCTGGATTCTAGCAATTTTCCTGCCTCAGCCTCCTGAGTAGCTGGGACTACAGGTGTATGCCGCTATGTGTGGTAATTTTTTTGTATTTTAGTAGAGATGAGGTTTCACTGTGTTGCTCAGGCTGGCCTCAAATTTCTGAGCTCAGACAATCCACCTACCTTGGCCTCCCAAAGTGCTAGGATTACAGGTGTGAGCCACCACACCCAGCCAGCCTTTAGATATTTTATGAAACAGTTTTTCAGATACAACTGGCCCTTGAACAACATGTGTTTGTGTGTGGGTCCACTTATATGTGGGTTTTTTTCAGCTAAACTTAGATTGAAAATGCAGTATTTGCAAGATGTGAAACCCAGATATATAGAAGACCATCTTTTTATATAAGTGAGTCCTGCAGGGCTGACTTTGGAACTTGAGTATACACAGATTTTTGGGGTATCCTTGGGGGTCCTAGAATCAATCCTTTGTGTGTACCAAAAGACAACTGTAGTATGGCACATAATGAGAGATACTGAGTTGCAGAAGGACACATGACAACATGCATGAGAGCCAGTAAAGGCTATAGTACTAGACTCAAAGAAGATCCAGTTATTGGAACTACCAAGCAGAATTACTAGAATTGTACTTTATTCAGAGAGTTAAAAAAGAGATTGAAACATTCTGCAGGGAACTTATATGAAGAAGAATCAAATAGAAAATTTAGAACTGAAAAATACAGCAACCAATATTGGATGGATTTAACTCAGTGGATCAATTTAACAGTAAATTAGACATTACTGAAGAGAGGATTAGTGCACTGGAAGGTGGGTCACAAGAAAGTACCAGAATGCAACATATAATAAGAAAAGGGTGGAATGTATGAAGAGAAACTAAGAAATTGAAGATACAGTAGAGAAGGCTGACAGGGTCACTGGGAGTCTCCAGGGGAGGAGCTTGAATGCAAAAGCAATGTTGAAGAAATTACGGTCGAGCATATTCCCAAAATGATGAAAGGCACGCAGCTACATATTCAAGTTCAAATTCTAAACAGGATTTTATAGTTGAAACTGTAAAAGTTGAAACTATAGCAAAGATAAAAGAAAATATTAAAGCCAAATAGAGGACTAAGATAGATTGTCATTACAAAGAGCCACAGTTTGTTACCTGACATCATCAACAAATCTGCCTTGGTAGAATTATTAAAAGAATGTAATGAAGATGAAAGAGTGGAAGGGAAGGAAAGAATGAAGAACAATGAGATGATACATATGTAAGTAAATCTGAATAAGCAAAAGATACATTAAATAGTAGCAATGTCTTCTGAGATTTAAGAAATATACAGACTTACAACAATTTCAGTAATATCCTATATTCCTGGAGGGGGAATTTTTGATAGTGTTGTAATATTTTTTATATTTTCCAGGAAGTGATAAATTTCCAATTAATAATACATTTTGATAAATTGAGGAGACAACATGGCTTTCTAGAGTGATTGTTAAAGGAACAGTAAAAGAGTATGTAACCTTTAAGTTGCAAGAGGAAAAGTAGTGAATAAACATTGAATCATTTGAAAAGTACCCAGGAATGGAGAGAAATGGTACATGTAGTGGATAAGATGATAGCATTTAGTAAGATGATAGATTTAAACCTGAATATATAAGTACTTACATTGAGTGTACCTGGTTTAACTAGTCATCAAAATGGTGTGATATCTATGTAAAGATAAACATACAAATCTGTGGAACAGATTAGAAAGTCCCAAAATAGATTCTCAGATATTTGGCTTCCTCAGAGGCACCAACATGTGTGGTCAGTTTTATATTTGTATGGAAATAATAAAAACAGGTGGTGATTCCTGCTTTAACACACAAAATTAATTGAAGGTAGACCATAGACCAAAATGTAAAAGCCAAAGCTATTAATCTTCTAGAAAAATGTATGAAAATAATCTGCCTGAAAGTGAGTAGGCAAAAATTTATTAGACAAGATACAAAAAGTACTAAAACAAAAGAATAAATTGGACTTCATCAACATAAAAAACTTTTGTACTGCAAAAGGTACCACAAAGAAAATGAAAAGGCAAACCGTGGATTGAGAGAAAGTGTGATGAGGATGTACAGTAGTGGGAACTCTTCTGTAGTGTTGCTGGGAGTTGAAAGTTGTTACAAACACTTGAAAATTTGTTTGACGGTATCTGCTGAAGTGGAGATGTGCTTGTCAAATGACCCAGAATTCGACCTCTGCATGACAGATGACCTGGAATTCGACTCCTACATTTATACCCATCAGAAATGGGTGTGCATGTACACAAAGAGACTCACACAGGAGTGAGTTCACAGTAGTAATATTCAACAATACAGTAGTTAAATTTAGGATATACTCATTCGATAGAATATACTATAAGTGATGAAAATGAATTAACTGTGCTTATATTAACATGGCTAACTCTCACAGACATATTGGTGAGTGAAAGAAGCCAGATGCAGAGTACATGCTGTGTAATGCACTTAATATAAAGTTTACAGACAGGCAAAACTAACCTGTAGAATCTAAGGGAGGGTACGTATTTGGGTGGTAAAACTATCAAGAAAAACAAAGATCAGAATTGGCTCATTGTGAGAGGGAAGGAGGCTAGTGGTTGGATTTGTTATCTCTTGGGGTGCTGGCAGTGTTCTGTTTGTTAACCTAAGTGGTTTTATGTTTTTTAAAAAATTAATTCATTGGGCTGTGCATTTGATCCATGTGGGTTTTTGTGTTTTATTTCCAATAAAAATAATTTTTAATATGGAATATATAATGACATGGATAAATGTTAGTATCTTATGAAAGCATGTTACAAAAAAGTATGTTTAACGCACAATTTTTAAGTGTGTGTATGTGTGTATAGATAAACATAAACAGATTCATACACATCAGATTTAGAGCAAAAACACAGGAAAATTATAGTCTGGAATGAATTCTAAGAGTGGACGTCTGAATTTGACACAGAAGATGGACTATTTTATAACTAGGAAACTCTACCTTGAATATTGTTTTATAAAATTAACATTTGCAGAGGACCCCTCATCCTCTGTAGAGAAGATGATTGGATTATTTATATTTGCCTGCCTTGTTCAGGGAAAGATTTAAAGCTGCTTTATATTTAATATGAAGTGAATAACATTTGAGCAAAAGACACATATACAGTCAGATAGACACACTTCCAGCAATTTTGCTGCAGGGAGAATAATGGAAATTACCACACAGTCTTAATTTTGTTCTTTTATTGTACTTTAAGTTCTGGGGTATATGTGCAGATCTCGCAGGATTGTTACATAGTTGCACACATGCCATGGTGGTTTGCTGCCTCCGTTTCCCCCCACCCCATCCGTCACCTACATCAGGCGTTTCTCCCAGTGTTATCCCTCCCCAACCTCCCCACCCCCTGCTGTCCCTCCCCTAGCCCCCCACCCCCCAACAGACCCCAGTGACCACACAGTCTTTTAATCCCTGTTTCCTGCAGTCAGTAGTTCCTTTATTTTTAAACACATAAACGAACGTTTTTTATGAAGTTAAAGGAAAACTGCAATTTGATTTCTTAAAAAGGGAATATTGTCTAAAGCCATGGAATTCGGTCAAAACACTTGACCTCCTGTGACTTCAATTTTCTAGGAAAAAGGCAACATGCCCCACATTTCAGGGTTGTTGGGAATGTAATGTAACATCATATACATGCTTAAGCCAGGGGTATTAGCATACATGATTTGTGGAACCCTTTTCTGGGAACTGTAAGAAGACAGATTAGCATTGTGATTAAGCGTTTGGGCTCTGGAATTGGATCCAAATTTTGCTTCTCAGCTCCACTGCTCTTCAGCTCTTTAATTGTGTATTTTACTTAACTTCTCTTCCTTCATTTCCCCATCTTTAAGATAAGGAGGATAGCAGTACTTACCTCAGAAGATTGTTGTGAGAATAAAATTAAATGCCAGCACAGCATCAAGCGCAACTGTAGTTACACAGCTATTTGAATGTATCTTCAGCTTACCAGCAAAAGTAGTTGAAAGTCTGGGGCAGTAACCACTTTTTTCTTATATATACAGCTCGCCGTCTACATATGTGGGTTCCACATTGGCATATTCAGCCAACAACAGATTGAGAATATTTGGGGGGAAACAAAACAATAAAAGCAACCCCACAACAACAAAAAATAATACAAATAAAAAACCAGGCTGGGTGCAGTGGCTCACGCTTGTAATCCCAGCCCTTTGGGAGGCTGAGGTGGGCAGTTCACCTGAGAACAGGAGTTAAGAGACCAGCCTGGCTAACATAATGAAAACCCTTCTCTACTAAAAATACAAAAATTAGCCAGGCATGATGGCGCATGCCTGTAATCCTAGCTACTCTGGAGGCTGAGACAGGAGAATTGCTTGAACCTGGGAGGTGGAGGTTGCAGTGAGCCAAGATCGCTCCACGGCACTCCAGCCTGGGTGACGGAGTAAGACTGTCTCGAAGACTAACAAAAAACAAAACCACAACAACAAACCCAAAACAGTATTCACAATTGTTCACACAGCATTTATATTGTATTAGGTATTATATGTAATCAAGAGATGATTTAAAGTATACGAGAGAATGTTCATGGGTTATATGCAAATACTTTGCCATTTTATGTAAGTGACTTGAACATCCACAGATTTTGATATCCGTGAGGGTTCGGAAACCAATCCCCTCCAACAGATACTGATGTTCAGCTCTATATTTGACCTATAGTTTTTAAGAACTTTTTTTTTATAGTTGATTGCTGCTAAGCTTAATGTTGCCATCTACCTAATAATCGTTTATGGAGATATTTGCTGTGGTTAGGCATAAAATGTTTGCATTCTTGATATGAAGTTGGAAATTAGGAAGAAAAGATAGAGGGTGAGAGATAAGATGGATACATTTTTATGTCTTTAATTTAATTTACAGATTTTTCCCTTTTTTCCCCTCAGTAATTTCCCTCCACATTCTTTTCTGCTTTACATTGTGTTCCTGAAAAGTAAGCAAAGTTTGTGGTAGTATTGTATCACGTCTTGCTATCTTGTGGCATTCTATTTTGATTTCAGAGGGAAAAATGACTCTACACTTCAAATTTGTGTGTAGGTTTGTGGGGGGGAGGGTGGTCCAGGGAATGTAGCTGCATTGCTTTCATAGAAAATATGTCTTGACTAGCACTCTGAATCATTAACTGCAGACAGCCAGTGTTCCACTGTATTCTTCGCAGATTTAGAGAGGTTATGCCTAGCAACTGTGAGATGTCCAAATATATGCAAGTGTAATGCTTTGTGGGGGTATCCTGCTTTATCTCTCTTGAATTGGTTTGCTTCTTCCCGAGCTCCAGAAATAATATATATTTTTTATTTTTCTCAGAGAATTTTGAGCCTAGTAGAGCGTACACATTTAAGCTTCCTAGATTCTATAGAAAAGGAGCTTTAAGGTAAAGGTATTTACTTCCTTATGGTCTTTTTCAGAGATTGCATACTGAAGAAGAGGAGGAACATAAAACGTGTGATATCTTCTCCTAAGATTCTGCATGCATTAGGTCTCCATGTGAAGACATAAGGACCTCTCCCTTATATGATTGTTATATGGCAACTAAGTCTGTGCTCAGCTCTCCTCTTAGTCTGTGCTACACTCTCCCAACTCTCCAATGGTCTTTCATGTCACTGAATATCTTAGCTGGGTGGCCTTGGGAGCACATTGAGTTAAATATCACATGAGGAACTAGTTTGTTGCCTGTTTATATATCAGGCATTTGAAGAAGGTTGAATGCAGTATAACATGAGAACAAATAGTACCCCATTAATGTTTAAACTCTACATGGGAAAAATCACACACCAGTTTACATACGATCTCGAGGCACATCAGTTTAGTGACTCAGTGACAGACAGAGGAACAATTTTAGGGAAGCCAAATATAGCCATCAGCTAAGGGGAGAACTAGAAATTTTGGAAATAGATAACCTCTCTCAAGTGTTCCGTCTTGTACATATGCCAGCATTATGGAGCACTTTGTCTCCAAGCCCTTCATCATGCCTCCACCTTATTAGAGAACACAGAAGCCTGGGAAGAGTTTTATTTCTTTGGTTTGGAGGTTAAAAAGAAATAGACATGTATTATTTCACAGAGTAAGAATGGAGGCTGGTCAGTTCGATTCCATGGTCTCTTGAGCAGTTCAACAGTGTCCTCAAGGACCCAAGCTCTTTGCGTCTTCTGTCTGCCATCCTCATGGTGCTGGATTTTTCTTCAGGATTGTTTCCACATTGCTACAGCGTGGCTGTTGCCGTTCCAGACCTGGACAGGGTTTTACAAGTCCATTCTTTGGGTCCCCATCACATGCTTTCCTTCACCCAGACAGCTGCAGGGTGCGGAGCTAAATCTGAGAGAGTAGCATGGGAAAAATATAAGCAAAAATGTTTTGATGGGGTTTTAATACTACATCTTGGGTGTTTGGTACAAATTAAATGACTGCATTTTTTATTATGTAAATTTAAAACCCCATATATGCTAAGTGATATAAAATGTAAAGATTCAGGGTATGATTTACTTGATTTTCTATTAAAAAAAATGTGAGTACTTGACAGTGTTGTAAGTTTTGCCTTTTTTATGTGTGTACTTTTGTGTGTGTACTTGAAAATTTCTTCTGAATCAACTCCTGTCCATCTTATTTAGTTCTTTGATTCTAATGGCATATTTTCCCATGCATGTTACCTTGGGACATTGTAGATGCACAGTGGTACGGTTGAATGATAGACTGTGATGTTCAGTGTAGACCTTTCAATTGTACAGAATCTTTCTTTTCTCCTCTTTAGGTGGAAACCACATTTCTTGTGAACATAGTGAAGTTGAATATATGCTGTAACTTCTGTTCGCCTTGGCCAAAACAGATCAAACACGGGGGAGGTACAGTGGGGCAGGGTAGAGGTGATAAGTTCCTCAGAACAATAGCCTTGAGATCATGGGACTCAGTTCCTCTCCCGACCTGCAGTCTTTCCCTCCAGTGTCCCTTCTCAGCATTAACACATTGGAAGAAAGTAAAAATCATACACAGTGAAGTCAATGTCTTGGTTGTACTAAAACTACTTCCCTGCTCCTTATGGTGTGACATTTTATCAGAACACTCTTCTATAAGTTTAGCACATACAGAAACAGATAGTTGGCTGGCAGGTTACGTAGCAAAGGTCGCTTCATTCTCTACAGCTTTGGATTAGTCAAACCTAAACCAAAGCATTTTGGACCCGAGTCTGGTTACCATGTATACGTAAGTCATTTTCTTTTTTTATTAATAGATCTAGCCAGTTTTTACCCCCAGTGTAAGCTGGCAAAATCTCTCTAACCCTCTCAGCCGTAGAAAAACTGAGTTCCTCCACAGGCTGTGTCCATGGTTTTAGCTGAATTGAATTCTAAGCAGTTTGAAGACATTTTTCTAGCTAAAGACATTGTCCTATCCTTGATTTATACAGTACCCTCAACTCCTGACCAGCTTCTCACTTTGCACTATTTATTCTTGAACTTATTTCTCCGACTACCTCTTAGTCTTCCCATTCTGGACATCTACAATTACGTTATATTTTATTTACAGTCTAGTTTTCTTCTCATTAGCCATTGGTCCCTGACTTTCTCATTCCAAATATATTTATTTCTAGCATCTGTTTTGAAGCATAAATAATGACATGTTGTGTACCATTAAATGGTTAATAACATAAATATATTTTGCTGTACATTGAAGAGGGGGTCTATTTATGGCACATAAATATCTAACGTTAATTTATTAAGTGGTTTACAAAGATTTGGGCTTCATTTTGTCTTTTTCTTTTTTTCCCAGAAGGTTCGTTCCTGCAACCCTACTAGGGTATGTGATTTGGATGTTAAGCTCACTTGAGCCAGGCAAAATAGGAAGATCGTTATATAAAATTGGCTCTTTCAAAGATGCTTTTCAATTTTAAAGGGAAATTGAAAAAATCAGACTATAATGAATTTATAATTGTATTTAATCATTTCTCCATACTTTTGAGTTATTGAAATAGTCCTTTAATAATGTATCAGTTTCCTTGGTGAACATTCATAGTATTTTTTTTTAACCTGGTCTTGTAATTTGGTAAGGGTAGAAGGTGTTAGAAGCCAAATCTGTAATGTTATCCAGAAGATGACAGCACTAAGACAGTGAGTAAACAAATACGGTGTCACTTTATTTCACACTCCCCAAATTACCTTTGGTGAGCTTAAGAGGTTTGTTTCATTTATAAATAGAAAAAATGTATTCACAGTACTTTGACACACTGTAAAAGTCGAATTATTTGAAATGTCATCTATTCAGATAGCATTTAGTAGGAAAATAGAAATAATTGTCTTCAAGATATGATAAGGTAGACCTGACTATAGAGGACAGTGGAAAAGAGTAGCAGTGGGTATTGACTGCTTTTTAGAGAAGGAAAAATTCCATTCCATTGCTAAATGTTAACAATCGCGAAAGGAAAATTCCCGCTTGGGAAGAACGTTTTTTCAGGTTTCTTCATTGCCAGGTGTTTGACATTGTGTGTTGTCTTAGATGAATAAGGCTTAGGGCAGTCTTTAGGAACGATTCACTCCAAGGACCTCTGCTTCCTGCTGTGAAAGCGTCTGTTTTCATAGCGTGCCAATATCAGTGGGAATGTTGCCATGGTCACTGTGCTATTTCTGGTAAAGACCAGAGTTTTCCCCCTGAAACTGGGATAGCTGTAGAGGAGAATACCTGTCTGCTAACAAAATTAATTTCAGAACATTGTCAGTGAAAGAAGTGCATGTTGTCTACAGCTTATGAGATTGAACTGTGTCACTTATTAACAGAAATAAGCCTTGCTTCCTTGTGGTCCCTTTAACACCACTGCATTCTACAAATATGATTTACAGTCATTCTAAAGTTCAAAAAATCCAAATACTGTGATAGTTGCCTTGAGACCATCCATATTTTCCCCTTTCCCTTTTTCTCTCTCCTTGACCTAGCAGCAGGAAGCCTTTGTTTGAGGTGTTCATCTGGAACAACTTTTCCACACTTGTTTTCGTGTTCTGTTAGATTACAGGGCAGCAGGCCTACCTTTGAAGCTCCTTCCTCTTTTGTTTCTTTGCCGTGCACTCCAGTAATTAACTTTGTCCTTCTTTTATTTGTTCCAGTCAATCGCAGGCCACTCTGCTGAGCATCTTCTCCCAGGAGTACCAGGTTAGAAGTTTTCTCCTTTGTGAGGGTTGACAGGTGCCTAATTGAATGATGAATGTCCCTTTATTTCTTTGTAATTGAACTGCCAGCTCTCTGATTGGGTTGGAGGATGTTCTCCTTTCCACATCAAGCACCGCCTGCGCCTCGGTGGAGGCCTGCCAAGCCTACCCATCCATCTGTCTAATAACATCTAGCCTTTGCTTATTTGGTGGACCTGTAATAAATTATGCTAAACCATTATTATTCTGACAATAATAATTTCCCTGTGTTGCGTGGTTCCATGTGCTAAATGTGTGCTGACTTGCACTGTCAGTGCCGCTTTCCATTGCTGACAGAGATGATGATAAATGACCATTGCTGGAGTGGCAGAAGGCACGAGAGGCAGAAAATGGAGTCATTTATCATGAGATGACAGGTGTCAGTCAAGTGGCAAGTCTCTGTGGAATTACTTTTTGTACTTTTCAAATAAGTTGTTTTTAAGCAGTGTTCTTCCTGGTTAAAAATGGCAATTGGATTGTAAAACTAGAGTGCAGAGGACTTAGATGGAATTGAATCGAGGGAAAATTAATACAAAGGTTGAAAGAGGGAACAAGTTTTTCCTTGCCCTCTGCAGCCCTGAGCAAACTTATTTACATTCAATTACTATGACCCTGTCGGCTTTTACATATATACTGTACCTTGTGGTACAGTCTGAAGACATCCAGCCAAGCAATAGAGATTAAAATGCATAGGTTCATGGAGGAGAAGGAAGAGAAGTCCTGCCATTACCAAAATCCCCAAGCTGTTATTCAGTGTTCCCTGTGTGCTGGTCACTGGGATCAAGAAATACATCATTCTTGTTTTGAACCTCATCTGTGACATAACAAAGATTTTTTTTTTTTTTCAGAAACACATTAAAAGAACGCATGCGAAACATCATACTTCAGAAGCAATTGAAAGTTATTACCAGAGGTATGACCTTCCTGCCCCACTAGAGGGTATCATGGTACCTATTAATTGTAATAATAATCATGAATAAGTTAGGTTATTAATTTTCTGTATCATATCTCAAGACATTCTGTTTTAAGTCTTTTATTCAAAACTTTTAGTGTATTTTTGAATGAATTTTCAAATGCTTTGTTTCGTAGATCTAAAGAATATGGTAAGGCTGTCTTGACCTGTGTGTGTGTGTGTGTGTGTGTGTGTGTGTCTGTGTGTCTGTGTGTGTGTGCGCGTCCACATACTGTGTGAGATGTAGTTAAATATTATGAAATGTCAGTTGGCTACTTGAAACTTATGTAAGTGCATATTTTGTCTAAATGCATATGCTCATATATACATATATCTACATGTATTTGAAAGTTCTCAAACCAATTTTCATTTGTTAGCTTAGCAAGTTGAAAAAATAAGATTGAATTTGGATGCCATTGTATTTTGACATCATAGATATTAAGATACCCATTTTAGAAGGGAAAAAAGACATCAAGTAAAGGCACATGGAGATATAGTGTGTAACTGTCACTTTTTAAAGGGGATTTTATATTTTTAAAAGTCAACCTTGGGTATTAAATCAACAGCATAGTATCCAGGAGATATTTAATTTCAGCCTAATTTATTATAGTTTTCAACTTCTTGTTGTGAAACAAACAGAATCTTTAAAATAGCTCTGATTTTTTTTAATTCTAAAATTTGTATTGTCATTGTATTATGACTGAATAATGTATAACATTAAATGGTAATGGTTTGCATTAGAAATTGTTGGTTGGTTTCTTAAATATTTCAAGGGCACATTGGAAATGAAAGCTGTTTGAAATCTACTGTTACATTATTATACTTAAGATTGACAGAAGAACATTTCTGTGGTGAGAGTGACACCGCTGATTTTAGATGAATGATTTTTATGCATAAAAATTTTATGAATGAAATAAATATGTGGATAAAATATTGGTGTCATATTTTGCTGAAGTCATTTTATTTGGAATCAAGAAAGGGATATTGAACAGAAACGTCACAGAAGTTAGATTTTTTTAAAAAATAACTCACTCTTCCATATGTAGTAAAAGATATGCTTTGTTTGGAGTAGTAATACCTGTTAAAGATAGATGCACTCATTACATACACATAGACACAGAAACACACACACATTTGTGTCTAGGAGAGATCCTCTCTAAACAAAACCTTGTAAAGTTTGATTTATTCGAAAGTCATAACCTTGTTGGTGAAATTGACATTCAAATTAAAGTCATAACCTAAATTATACATATGAAATTAAGAATGGCCCATGAAGTGCGATGAAGCCTGCAACTGTGTTGGTATCCAGACTCTTCAAAGAAGCAGTGAAGGGTTATTTACATGCCAAAAAATACATTCTTCTTTGTAAACATTATAATCTTAGGCTGTCATATAAAAGTATGATTTTATGTCTGGATTTTAAAGCCTTGTAACGTATACAAAGAAAATAAAGCATTTTAAAGGAAAGTGTGCTCTTTTCCTAGAAAATTGGAGATCTACTAACAGGTCATGGGGCTGCCCTCTGATACTCATTTGCCTCCTTATAAGAAGCTTGTTTTGATTATTAATAGACAATGTCTAGGATCACTAGGTGCTGCTGTTTAAAATCTAAGTTTCATTAAAAGGTATATCTAATTATTGAAGTATGAACATTCTTTTGTTGTATTATCTGGGTAGTATAGGCCAGAAATAAATAAATAAATATATATATATATATATATATATATATATATATATATTATTTATTTATTTTTTTTTGAGACAGTGTCTCTCTCTGTCACCTAGTCTGAGGTGCAGTGGCATGATCATAGCTCACTGCAGCCTCAAACTCCTGACCTCAGGCAATCCTACCGCCTCAATCTCCTGAGTAGCTGGGACTACAGGTGCACACCACTGTGGCCAGCTAATTTAAAAAAAAAAAATTTTTTTTTTATAGAGGCAGAGTCTTGCTGTCTTGCCCAAGCTAGTCTTGAACTTCTGGCCTCAAGTGATCTCCCACCTTGGCCTCCCAAAATGCTGGGATTACAGGCCTGAGCCTCCGTGCCTGGCCCACACATAAATACCTTTAAGTATACCCAGTGATGAATAGTTGAGTGGATAATAGTGAGAATACATAAATATATTTCTTTAAATTTATTTAAATGTGACAGTCTCAATTATTTCAAAGAGTTAACAGCATTTGAAACAAAAACATGAAGTTAGACTGTAATCGAGAGTCCCAGAAGAAAGCAGTCTGAGCACTTTCTGACTTTACCAACTTGCTCTGTGACTTTGTGCTCTGCACTTTGTGCCTGGGGACAGGCCATGTTGTTACCTTTCAGATGAATTGACCTCAGTAGCCTTTTGTTTGAAATGTGCAGGTCAAATGTTCCTGTCTCTGCTAAGGTAAATTGGCCTTAAAAGGTTTTTGCTTGTTTTCCAGCAGATTAGAATAAAGTCAAATTGTGTTTGTTATACCAAAACATATTTAAGCAATTTGAAAATGTTAATGGCAATTTTATTTGATTTTTTTCTTTTATAAAGTAATACTCAGCTATTGTGAAAAGCAAGCACATTTGTATTGATATTAAAAAGGAACGAATGATTGCCCATAATTGTGCCACTCAGAGATACCTACTGGCATTTTTCATTTTCATCTTTTGTCAGCCCATTTTTATATTGATGAGGTCATATTATATAAGCAGTTGTGAATCCAGAGTTTTATACTTGGAAAAATGTGTATGATATAATATTATTTTGTAAAAGGCTTTTTGTAAACATTTTTTGATTGCCTTATTTCATCATATGAAAGAATCATAATTTACTGAATTATTCCTTTGTTGAACATATATGTTTCCAACGTTCTATTATTGTAAATAATGCTGTGATAAACATCTTGATGCATGAGTCTGCATTTCTGCATGAGTTTCTTAACATTTCTATATATGTAATTATTGGTGTAAACAATGTGAATATTTTTAAAAAGTATTATATATTTTCAAATTACTGTCTAGAAATGTACTGCTTGCATCTGTTGAACAGGGTGGATCTGCTCTGAATGTGTTTGTTTTCCAATCTGTTTCCTAACTATATCCTATAACACTTCGTAAGTGCTAGGAAAAAAAAATTTAATTTGAAGTTGTATTGGTGTTTTCTGGAAACTTTAATTATCCCCCACATGTAAGTGGCAGATCAGGCTTTATTTAAATTTTCAGATATGCAGTCAAAGGGACATACTAATTACAAAAAATGTTCCATAAAGATATAATCAGAAAATCATAATGTTGTGTTTCTCTGCATCCTCATAGTGTCTCGTGCAGACTTACAGCATTGCACTTTTCACACCGGTATAATGGTTTGCTTATGTCTCCAGCTAGCCTGAAAACTCTCTGGGGTAGGGCTACGCAAAAACTAATGAATACTGAATCCTCGTCCAACTCTGGCAAAGATCTGAATTGCAATTGGGATATAAGGATGTCATCCTTAATACGATATTAAGGTGACCTGGGCTCCATTCCTGATGCCTATTTGCCAATTAAAACCACTTTATACAGAAGCTATATCATCATCTAGCGTTGCTACAGGAGGACTAACAAATAGACATCGTATGGGTGAAATCATCCTAAAACGTCCTCAGAGAAGGCCCATTTTATGATGTTTTTTGAGTGTGAAAGACTCATTCATATCTAAGATGAAAGTAATAATGTACTCATTTCAAATATAAGGCAAAGTTCTCCATGCTGTGGCCTAAGAAAATCCACAGCCCTGTCACTGAGTGTTTTCTCTCAGCTTGGAACACCTTCCGCTTCCCTACAAACTAGTAAAGGTGATAAGTTTATTTCTAGACTACTATATAAACAAGTTGCCCCAGATACCCCAAATCGATAATTCTTTGAACCCCCGCAGCACTCTGTATAGACATACCTCTGTTAGCACCTCTCTTGCTGCATTTTACATACTTCCGTACACAGCTCTTTTCCCTCTAAAAAGAATAGCTGAAGGCCGGTACTGTGTCTTACATTTGTATTACTGGTTTCTAGCATCGTAAACGGGGCATAATGAGTGTAAAATAGATGGTGCTAATTGAACCAAAAAGTGGTCCAAAATTTCAGAAACTATTTTATCACATATATATTACCAGTATCATGTTTAAGCCAGCCTTTTTTACATGTGAACATCTGAATAATGTTCTGTTGACCTGATCTTCTAATGCTGCTAAAGCTGTCTCCTCGGCCAGTGTGCTGGGAGTAGGGAGGAAACGGAGGCAGTATTTCTAAACCTTACTATTGATGGGGACTAGCAGATCTGACCAACTGTGTGCATGTGCACATAGGCTCTTGTGCACCAATTTAGGTGAACCTAAACAAATCTCACCAAGAATGTTTCCTGTTTAGAAATAAAATGGCATTAGTACAGTGTGAAAGAATAGAGATTGTTTTCAAAACAAACTCTTGAGCTATGTCTATTTATATACAACATGAAGAATTGAGGAAATTTGTTCAATAATTCAGAAGCTTGAGAAAACTTTTTTTCAAATTTTTTAAGGATTATGTATTTTTTTGAGACAGGGCCTTGCTCTGTCCCTCAGGCTGCAGTGCACTGGTACAATCTCGGCTCACTGCAACCTCTGCTTCCTGGGTTCAAGCGATTCTTGTGCCTCAGCCTCCCAAGTATTTGGGATTGCAGGCACACGCCACCATGCCGGTCTAATTTTGTGCTTTTGGTAGAGACAAGGTTTTGCCATGTTGTGCAGGCTGGTCTCAAACTCCTGGCCTCAAGTGATCCACCTGCCTTGGCCTCCCAAAGTGCTGGGATTACAGATGTGAGCCACCGTGCCCAGCCAGAAAACATTTTTTACTATCTGGATATTATGAAGTTTCTGTTAACCATGATGAAATCACATAAAATACAGACTGTGATGGGAGGCCGAGGCAGGCAGATCCCCTGAAGTCAGGAGTTCAAGACCAGCCTGGCCAACATGATGAAACCCTGTCTTTACTAAAAGCACAAAAACTAGCCAGGTGTGGTGGCACACACCTGTGATCCTAGCTACTTGGGTGGCTGAGGCCGGAGAATCGCTTGAACCCGCGAGGCGGAGGTTGCAGTGAGCTAAGATCATGCCGCTGTACTCCAGCCTAGGCAACAGAGCAAGACTTCGTCTCAACAAGAAAAAAGATACAGACTTTGAATTCTTAACTGGTATCAACTCAATGCTAGTAAGAATGCGGAAACACATGAATTCTCCTGGATATTAGGAATGGAGCCCAGGTCACCTTAATGTAGTGTTGAGAGTGACATCCTTATATCCCAGTTGCTATTCAGATCTTTGCCAAGGTTGGATGAAGATTCAGCATTCATTTGTGTAGCTCTACCCCAAAGAACGTTCAGGCTAGCTGGAAACAGAAGCAAACTATATTATACCAGTGTGAAAAGTGCAATGCTGTAAGTTTGCACAAGATACTATGAGGATGCAGAGAAAGGTAGTGTTAGCATTTTCTAATTATGTCTTTATGGAATATTTTCTGTAGTTAGTATGTCCCTTTGATTGCATATCTGAAAATTTAAATAAATCCTGATCTGTCACTTAGATGTGGGGGATAATTAAAGTTTCCAGAAAAGACAAATATAACCTCAAATTAATTTTTTTTCCTAGCACTTATGGAGTGTTATAGGATATAGTTGGGAAACAGATTGGAAAATAAATACATTCAGAGCAGATCCACCATGTTCAACATATGCGGCACCTCGCTAGGCCTTGAGGGATCAGGGTTCTTTTTCAGGGTTCCATAGCTTTATTATTTACCAGCTAAGAGAGCCCAGATGGGTTTTATCAGTGCCCTGGGGTTTGATTTCTTTATATAACCAACTAGGAAGCTTTACCAACCTCATAATTAGGAATTTCCACAGTATTAAGTATGATTATGCTTTTAATATTACATAGAATGTATAGATACAGAGGGTTATTTTTTACCCGTCTTCTGTTTCTTTAAACTTGATAGAAGTGCTTCATTGGTCATTAGCAGGATAATGATTGGTGCAACTTTTACATGAAGCCATGTCATTTTGACTTAAAGCAACAGCTCTCTGGTATAAGAGGTATTCGGGCATCTAGCTACTCTCTTTCACTATTTACAGCCAGCTCTTACCATGGCATGCTCCTCCTTTTCATGCTGGTTTCTACGCAAGTGTCACTTCCTCAGAGAGGGGCTTCCTGAGCATGTCATCTAAGTTTACATTTTATTCCAGCATATACCATTATTCTGTGTATTTATCTCCCTGTCTTTTTACTGTTTGTGTCGTCACTGTAATATAATCTCTGTGATGGTGGGACCATGAATGGTTTTTTTTTTCTTCCCTGGTGGTCCTTCAGAACCTGGAATAAGACCTGACACATAGTACTCCAAAATATTTGTTGGGTAACTGACACCGAAGTAGAAAGCTGTAAAGATATCCCAATATCAGGGTAGGCTTAAAAACACTGACCCAAAATCAGAACCCTTAGTAATACGCACTTCTGGTGGTTACAAACACACAATTAGCTGGTCTGACTCCACTGAATTGATTGGTTCCTTGGGTAGTATCAGTGCAGTGGACTTGTTCGTGAAAATTGATGTGAGGTTCTTAACAGACCTATTTCCCAGGGACCTTTCTTTTTTTATTTATTTATTTATTTATTTATTTATTTATTTTATTTAAAGAAAGGAAAAGAAAGAAAAGAAAAAGAGAAAGAAAGAAAAAGAGAATGAAAGAAAGGGAAAAAGAAAAAGAAAAAGAGGGAGAGAGAACGAAGGTCCCAGGGACCTTTCTCTAAAGCACATTTGCCTTGTTTTCTTTTTCTTTTACTTTTCTTGCTTCTCAAAGTCCTTATTTCCCAATTAGTTTCCCAAATAATATATTCAAGGCTGGCCCCAGTATGTGGGAAATGGCTTTGTTAGACTTATTTTGAAGTTATAATGATCAGAGGCTCTCCCCACCTTAAATAATTTGCTGTTACACCACATTGCTTACAGGAAAATTATACAACTTTATAAATATACTCATGAAATAATATAATTTAGTACCTGCTCCTGGCAGTTATGTGGAAGGCTTCACCTGTTGACTTTGTTTTTTACTCTCAGACAAATATCCAGAACTTATTTACTCAAATAATATACTGTAGGGAAAATGTCCATACCTTATTCTGCTTTCTTGTCCAATATGGTTTTTAAAAATTATTTAATTGTTCATTTATTAAAGGAAAAATATAAGGTATATTTTTATTATGTAATCACCTACTATAAATGAGGTACGTGCTAGGTATAATAAATGGAATAAAATACAATTCTCCAACCTTCATGAGGCTTTCAACATTATAGGGAGGGATATAGGTCTGAGGTAGCCAAATAATAGGCATATATGATATGCTACGTTACATGATAGGAAGATGTACAAGGTATTCCTCGATTACATATGAGGAGCACTTAACTTACTCTTATATGGTAGTGGCTTGAAGAAGGTGACATCTGAATTGAATCATGAGTTATCCAGGTGAGGGATAGGAGTGGGAGACTGTGACTAGAGATGAGGCTGGCAGAGTAGGGTAGGTAGGAACCGGATTATGAAGACCCTTGCAAGAACTATTCAATGGTTATAATTTAATCTTGAGATTTAATGTGGGGCCTTGAAGGGTTTTAAGGAGGAGAATGACACATTCAAATTTCTGTTTTATTTTCTTTTAATCACCCTAGCTTCCATGTTAGGGATTTTGTTTTGTTTGGGTATTTTGGGGGAGTTTTGTGTTTTTTTTTTCCCGTATGGAGTGGGAGGATAATGAGAGTGGGAGGTTCTTAAAGAAATCCAGGGCAGGTAGGGTGATGGCTTATATTGCCTATCACAGGTGTGCCGACCCACTGATGACATGTCTGTTCCATTGCTTTCTTAATAAGGTGTCAGGCAGCCCTATGAAACAGAGGTGAAGGAAAAGGTGAGATGGGTGCTTGAATGCTTTTCTCCAACTATAGAAGTCAACTTCTGTCCTTTCCATGCAATGGTTGTCTGTGGTAGAGACGAGACAGAGTGATATGGGTAGTTCCTCTTATTTACTTTACATGTTGGGAGGTGAAAGAAAACAAGGGAGACCTAAGTATTTACATCTCCTGCCCCCACCTTCAGCTTCTTAGCTTCCAGTGGTTTTAAGATGAATTGTTTTTGTTTTTCCCTTCAGTGCTTTCCTATGACAGTAGCTTACTGTCATAGGAAAACTAGAGTTGAAACTAGATTTAAAAGCACTGAAACTGGAGTTGAGCGTGGCATTTGCCCAGGAGAAACGTATATACACACAGGGGATGCTGACAAGTCTGTGCTGGCCTTTTCTCGTCGCTGCATTACCATTTGGCTTTGTCTTATCTAGGTACCTGAATGGAGTGGTGAAAAATGGAGCTGCCCCAGTGCTCCTGGACCTGGCCAATGAGGTAATGTTCTTGTTACGATTTTCTTTAAACCCGCGTGAAACCTAAGGGGCCTGTCTAGAGTAACTTTGCTTACAATTTTAATTGCCTTTGGGGAAAAAAAGGTTTTGAGGTGCGTTAGACATTTAAATTGCTCCCTGATCTCTTTGTACTTTTAAAAATTGGACAGAGAACTTCACCTATTAATAAATCAGTTGACATAATTAGTCTACTTCTTTTAAGGCAAATGTATAAACAGCCTCTTGGATTTTGGGGAAGATTTCAACCAAACAGCTCAGGACATGCTTTTCTCAGGATAGGTTGTCTTAATTTAGAGTGAGAAATACCTGTGTCAAGTAAGGAGATGGATGCCAAAAAAACAGAAAAAAACAAAAAACAAATCTGCTGTTATAAAAATGAAGAGAGTAATTGTATACTTAAAGATGTACTTGATTCATTTTTTTTGTTAGCAAACTTTTATTATAATAAAAGATACATGCCTTGTAGAAAAGTCTCTTTATATAGAGAAGCATGGTGTTCTTATTAACATCAAGTAGGAAGTGATTTATTGAACGTATTTGTTAACTCTGATCTGTTTCTGTTTGGGGAAACAAATAACAGCCTTACATTTAAAACAGGAAACCCTGCAGATTTCCCATGAATGAAGGAGCTGTGAAAAGTCCATAATAGTTGCAGAGAGCATACCGAAAAAATAAAATATTTAATTCCTAAACTTTAAAATATTTATCCACTGTAATAAGAGCAATACAATATTTAGTCTGACTTGGAACTGCTTATGCAAACCTCGTAGGGATGGAATGAAATGTACACTGTTTTTGTGTTGCATTATAATGGAAAACATAGAAGCAAGGCAGAAAATGTGTGTTTGCATTAAAGATGACTCGGTACTGTGAGCATTAAGTGTTGCAGTAGCAGCAAGTTCTACATGTTATATTAACAAGGAAGGATGGCTTCCCTCACAGCTTCTGTCTGCTGCTGTACACTGCTGCGGTTAACAAATGAGCATTTACCTATCAGTTACTGGATGGTTTTAATAGTCTAGTCAGTGTCTACACAATCAGATAGGATGGTTAACACATAGAATGGATTTCTCTGCTTCTCCTAGAAAAACAAGTATTTTCTCTTTTTCTTTCTTTCCATTTCTTTTTTCTTTCTTTCTCTTTCTTTCTTCCTCCCTTCCTTCCTTCCTTTCCTTTCCTTCCTTCCTTCCTTTCCTTTCCTTTTCTTTCCCTCCCTTTCCTTCCTTCCCTCCTTCCCTCCCTTCCCTCCCTTCCTCCCTTTTCTTCCTTCCTTCTTTCCTTCCTTCCTTTTTTCTTTTCTTTTCCTTTTTCTCTTTTTTCCTTTCTTCCTTTCTTTCTTTCTTCCTCCCTCCCTTCCTTCCTTCTTTTCTTTTCCTGTCTTTTATTTTCCTTTCTTTTCTCTTTCTTTCTTTTTCTTTCTCTCTTTCCTTTTTTTTCTTTCTTTTCTTTCTTTCCTTCTTTCTCTCTCTCTTTCTTTCTTTCTTTCTTTCTTTTTCTTCTTTTTCTTTCCTTTTCTGGAGCAGGGTGTTTTTGTTTGTTTTTATTTTTTTGAGATGGAGTCTTGCTCTGTCACCAGGCTGGAGTGCAGTGGTGCCATCTCAGCTCGCTGCAACCTCTGCCTCCTGGGTTCCAATGATTCTCCTGTCTCAGCCTACCAGGTAGCTGGGACTACAGGCGCACGCTGCCATGCCCAGCTAATTTTTTGTATTTTTAGTAGAGACAAGGTTTCACCAGGTTGACCAGGATGGTCTCGATCTCCTGACTTTGTAATCCTCCTGCCTCAGTCTTTCGAAGTGCTGGGATTACAGGCATGAGCCACCACGCCCAGTCAGCAGGGTGGTTTTTAAATGTCTCTAGACTTGTTTGTTACAAGTTGATGCTGTTAGTAACTTGAGATATCTGAGCTTTAACTAGGAATTTAGTGATTATCTTTTATGAAAAGGAAGAATGAGCTGGCATCTTTCCAGACACAGCATCTAGAAAGAATGTGATGCAAATATGGTGCCCATCTATGTAGATGATGATGTTGAAGATGTAAGTTTTATATCATAGCAATTTATATTCATTTGAATTTTTAATGGGTAGTTCTGTTGAGCTTAGCTTATTTAGCTGACCTCAACTTCAATCTTCTAGTAATAGGGAAAAATTTAACCCACTAACACGTTTTCCTCTATGTCAATAAACCTTGTATTTATCATGAATATATAGCAATATGTAGCCAAGGGAAAAAAATAGTTGTTTAAAGAGTTTTCCTGCCTTTTGGCTGCAGAGTAGTACAGAAAGAATGGCACTTTTCTATGAGATTGCTAATGCGTTTGGGAAATTTGGGGAAGGCTGGTGCCATGTTATAGCCTCTAAACAACCAAGCTGCCATTTTTACATGATAGTTATACTTAAATGACATATGCTTCCATCTGGTGACAATTGATGTGATGGTAATACTTTATGAGTCAATATATATTTAATCAGGGGAAACTATAAAAATTGATGAGAAATATATAACATTGGTACATTACAGGGTACAGCAACTCTCTTACATAAGAGAACTGTATTTTTGTTATCTTTTGGGGTGCTAAGGGCTGTATCGGGTCATCATCGGTTTTATAAATGTCTTAATACTACGTTTCCAGTTTCAAATCTAAAATCAAACATCTTAAGAATTCACACTTTGTTAGTGATAATAAGATCAGTCATTCTATTCTTTCCACACAAATATTTTCAAGTGAGATTTGAAGCCCTATGCATTTTACTTACATGCTAAATTCCGACATGAAGCATGATGGCCCTATTTCAGAGAAAGATGGACACATGATTAATATGAAAATTAGGGAGATGCAAGTACCTGAACTAATAAGGTAGTCCTTATTCAGGCTGGACTACCTTCAGTAATTTCACCATTTTTCATGTGTCAGCTCTGATGTGGGTTACTAGGAATAAGCAGCTTCGTGGAAAGCATTTCTTTCTACTTGGGGAATTTAAGGGCATCCAAGTACATACATATTTGAAAAAACTGTTCATACAAATGAAGCCAGCCTTTTTGTCTAGTTACTAAATCAAGATAAAATTTTGGTATGAATACAGGACTTGAAAACCTGTCAAGAAAAATTCATGGTGATAATATATGAGGAACATTTGCTGTCTTCCACGTAAGATAAAAGACTTGTTTTAAGGAGACATTATTGTTCTTAAAAATGTATATTCCTCTTTTTTGGTGAAATTAAGTAAATGGTTAATAAAAGATCTGAGAACCCAAAAGAAGACAATATCTTTACAAACTAATAGATACATTTTTCGTTAATTAAAATGACTGTTGGAGTGAATATTCTTTGTTTTTTTGATTGATTAAAAAGTTACCTTCCTGGGATCTGTATTAATTAAATTGATAAGCATTGTTTCAGATAAGGATGGTCTTA
>CAUYNB010040731.1:102500-112500 GCA_963574225.1 Lagothrix lagotricha
TAGCAAACCATATTGTCATGTATATACCTATGCAACAATCCTGCGTGACCTGCACGTGTACCCCAGAACCTAAAGTACAGTAAAAATAAATAAATAAATAAACAGAGTTAAGAAAAAAAACTGAGCCATATAGATAAACATAGTTTGCAGTGAAGATGAATGTTTTGTAGGCATTCTTTCTTTATGAGTATGTGCTTTTCAACATGATGCGTATAATCAACCCCTACACACATATACCACAATGGGATTATGTTTTCCCTGATAGGATGTCTAAGTTTCATACTTACTTTTTGAATGAGCTTAATTTTAGTTTTCAAATAAACTAGTTTACCCTTTTTGCCAGTATGTTAGGGCATCAGAAGGCAGTCAATCATCTTGAAAACCCTGAGTTTAGTAGAAAGAAGTGTGAGAAAGCATCCGATAGGTTTTTGGATCTGATTAGACTTTGGGTGGTCCCTTTCTAACAATACAAGGATATTCATTCCTTTGGAATTCATGTTCTTTGATCTGCAGATTGTCAGGAGCTATTCGAATCCTAACTATATTTCAGTTACTATATTAGGTGCTACAGTGGATGGTATAAAGAATAAAACTCATCAAAGAACTCATAGTTTAGTGGAATATGTCATGTGTGTACCTAACACAAATTGAGTATCCCTTATCTGAAATGCCTGGGACCAGAAGTGTTTCGGATTTTAGATTTTTTTTTTATTTGAACTATTGTAATTATACTTAGTGGATGAGCATTAAAAATCCAAAATCCAAAATGCTCCAATGAGCATTTCCTTTGAAATGCTCACAAAATTTATGGAGCATTTCAGATTTCAAATTTTCGCATTTGGGATGCCCAACTTATGATTCTGTCTGCGCCTTTAGAGGTAAAAACATCTCTTCTTTGACTGAAAAAGGCTCAACATAATGTATATAATCCCCCCCACCCACCCGCACACACACCAAAATGGGATTATGTTTTCCCTGATGGTATTTCTAAGTTTCATTCTCACTTTTTGAATGACCTTAATATAAGATGATCTAAGATTAGATTTAGGTTTGGTCCATTCTCATGCTGTTAATAAGGAAATATCCAAGTCTGGGTAATTTATAAAGGAAAAAGATTTAATTGATTCTCAGTTCAGCATGGCTAAGGAGGGCTCAGGAAACTTACAGTGATGGTGGAAGGGGAAACAAACATGTTCTTCTTCACATGACTCCAGAGAAGTCAAAGAAGAGATATTTTTACCTCTAAAGAATTCTAGTTTGTGAAATTAGAGAAAGCCTCATGGATTGAGGTTTCAAGAGAAGACAATTTAAGACAGAGACTCTATGAACAAAGGAAAGTTTTTATGTACAATCTTAGTGGGAATTAAAGTTGGACAAATTCAGTTGGGTTATATGATAGAAGATACTGAAATCCAGATCTAGGTATTTATATTTAAATTAACAGGAAATAGGAAGCCACTGATGGTTCTGAATAACAGAGTGACATGATTGGAGCTTTTATTTTAGTTTTTTATGACAGTGCTTTTCAACAAGACAGATATGGAAGATGTCTGATAAGGTTTGGCTGTGTCCCCACCCAAATCTCATATTGAATTGTAGCTCTCCATAATCTCTACTTGTTGTGGGAAGGACCTGGTGGGAGGTAATTGAATTAGGAGGATGGTTACCCCCTTGCCGCTGTTCTTGTGACAGTGAGTGAGTTCTCACAAGATCTGATGATTTTAAAGGGGCTCTTCCTTCTTTGCTCAGCACTTTTCCTTCCTGCTGCCCTGTGAAGAAGGACATGTTTGCTTCCCCTTCCAATCATTGTAAGTTTCCTGAGGCCTCCTTAGCCATGCTGAACTGAGAATCAATTAAACCTTTTTCCTTTATAAATTACCCAGACTTGGATATTTCTTTATTAACAGCATGAGAATGTCTAATACAATATTATTTGCCTAGAGGTAACCAGGATTTGTATAATTCCTAGCTCTTTTCTGTAACTTCACCACCTCTCTTCCACTCAAGAAAGCAAACTGGAATACACTTGACAGAGAGTAATATTACAGAACTAACTAAATCAATTCTTATTTATTTAAAAGTACTTATAAATAGATTTGGTATTAGTTATAAATAACTTGCAGCTCACTTTGTAATAGATCATGACACAGAACTATGTGTTGTTCACAGCAGTTAACAACCAATGTTGAAGATGATCCAGCAGCACTGTAAAAGGGCTTGAAGTAAGGAAATTCTGAGTATAGTGAGAAAGACCAACTAATAAGCATTGCATTATCTTTAGCAAACTTTAGGTCTGGATTAGGGTTTACAATGAAAGTAATAAAGGAAATAAAGTCTATAGACATGACAATTTACTGGATACTGGCAGTGAGGAAGTAAAAAGAACCCAGGTTGCATCTGAGATTTAAAACTAGGGTATCTCATGCTAGGAGGAATAAGAATTGCTTTGAATGAGAAAAGGAAAAAAATTGAATTCAGTTCAGCCTGTTAAATTCAGTTGCCAGACCACAGTTTATAGAAGAGTTTCATAAAGGTGGAAATGTGGGCTGCTTTCTCAGAATCCCATATTTAGATTTGTGAATCATGTACGAATAGAATGGTTTTTCTAAGACACTTCAAATAGGAGGAAGCACTCTGCATTCTACTTGTGAACCCTCATTTAA
Organism: Lagothrix lagotricha; assembly: GCA_963574225.1. Lineage (NCBI taxonomy): Eukaryota > Metazoa > Chordata > Mammalia > Primates > Atelidae > Lagothrix > Lagothrix lagotricha. Next base: position 105,164 of record CAUYNB010040731.1, read on the forward strand.
TTCTTAATTATTCAAGTGTTTAATCCACAAGATTATTAATAATTAAATTTTCATTTGCATGGTAGCTACATACTTTAAGAATGAATACCTGATTGAGAAGTGAATACATGGAGCTTTTGTAGCTCATTTTAGAGGGTAATGCTTTCAACTTTTTGCAAGTCTCTTGTTTATTGATTACACATTTATTAAGTGGGAAATATTGTTTCCTTATGCATTGCATGAGGGTTCTTTTTATATTCTTGTAAAATATTAAAACATAAAGAAAGTCTTATTTAAAAGATTTTTAAGCTTCTACATGATGTTAGGTTTTCCATTTCTTGAAAATTTCATTGTATCTTATTTTATCTTTGAAACTTGTTGGTCTAGACAATTCAGATGAAATTCTAGGAGTAGGAATGAACTTATTTTGGAATCTGTGCTTTTGTTGATAAAAGTTGTATCTTTGATTAGGCATTTTCTTGTATCTGTTTATAGACTTGCGTTTTACAACTAGTGAGATGAGAAAATAACTTTTTTTCGCTGGTTTGGATAAGACATATAAGAGTACATGCATTGTGTGATAAATACTAATGATAATGATTGTATTGAAAGATTTTGTCATTCAAGAAGCTCAGTGTGGGAAATTAAATTTCAACTATGTTTTATAGTGTAAAGTGTAGTCAGTAGCATTTAATGAACTCTGTTACCCATGATTGTGGGTACAGCAGAGGATGGTTACTTGAAATTCAAAAATAATCTACCTTGGCTATTATTGTTGATATTTTACTAAGTTATAATCCTGCTTACTATAGAAAATCTTTACTTGTTAATGTTCTTTGCCTTTTACTTTTCTCAGCTATTTGTGAAGAAAATTTATATAAAAAGCAAACTGATCATTGAACAGGTTGTTAGGACAGAGAAAGAGGATGGTGAAAGGGTAGTTGAGGAAGGTCTAAAGAGATTGCAGGTTTATCCACAACCTGAGGAGACACACAGAATCGAGGATTGATGACACGTGTTACTTCATTTGGACAGAAAAGATTTTCCCACCCCCACTGGAGCTTTTGTCTTAAGAAGACTCTTGAAGTAAAAAACGATTGTTGATGTATGGTGCTTATGTACACTAAATTTTCTGGTACAATCCTGATTCCATGTAATTTTTTTCTGTTTAAAGAAAGTTTTTGATATTTATAATACAGTGGAATTTTCTTAGACCTTAACATATTTTCATTTATATAAATTGATGCATAAGAAAATCACCCTTTTTAGTTTATATTTCTTGTGTTTGGGTTTGTATGGGGTATTGACTATTGACATTTTTTGTTATTCCAGGATATTTATTGCAGAATCAGCAGAATCATGCTGACTTGTTTTTATTCTTTAGAAACACATTGACTTAATAGGGGCACTTTTGTTTATCTTAAGGGAAGTAGTTACTGGGGATGCCCAATTACATTGCTCTTTTTAATGAAAGGACTGTTCTTATTTTACTTTTTTTTTTTTTTTTTTTTGAGACAGAGTCTCACTCTGTTGCCTAGGCTGGAGTGCAGTGGCAAGATCTTGGCTCACTGCAACCTCTGCCTCCGAAGTTCAAGTGCTTCTCCTGCCTCAGCCTCCCGAGTAGCTGGGATTACAGGCATGCACCACCATGGCTGCCTAATTTTTGTGTTTTTAGGAGAGACGAGGTTTCACCATGTTGACCAAGCTGGTCTCGAACTTCTGACCTTAGGTGATCCACCTACCTCAGCCTCCCAAAGTGCTGTGATTACAGGCATGAGCCACCGGGGCGCCCGACCTATTTTACTTCTTTAAAAAAAAAAGATGGTGAATTTAGGAGATAGAATTTTTTTCTGAGCCTACTGATAGGCTTTTTTTTCTGACAATTTCGTAATTATTGAGTAGAATTGTGGAAATTATGGAATACAGAAACTAAGTAACTCTCCTCTACCCCCATTGATGAAATGTACTAGCCTGAGAGTTATTATGACTAGTATTTTCAGGGGATTTTACAGCTAAGTTCATTTGCCACTAAACCTAGACTCTTTGTAGTTGCTCCCTTCTGCAGTCTGCTGGTCTTTATCTGTATCCCATCCCTGCTAACAACTGCGCCTTCCCCTCACTGTGCATACACATTTGCCAGAGACTGCAAGATTGTCAGAACAATGTTCTTCGTAATATTGTGCCTGTTGTGTCTATCTCTGTTGAATCGTGATATTTTCTCCCATTTGATTTTCATCCTTAGACACCAATTTAACATCTGCATTTAGATTTCCTTTTAGCCTAATTCGTTCTTCCTACAAAGTACTTCTGCACTTCAGGTTTCTTTTTCCCCTGAGTTAGAGTGCCCCAAACTTTCCTATTCCATGAATAGCTCACTTTATGGTTCCCATTAAGTTTCCGCCACGTCCATGCACTGTCTTAGATGAGCTGTCAGTTTTGATGTTTTCTCATGTCCTTATTTGGTTATCAGCTGCTTAAAGCAGTTCAAATAAGCAATGATAATATTTGATACTTATATGCACATTTTATATACCAGGTACTTTCTAAGTGCTTTACCTGCTTGTACATTTATTCCTCATAACAACTTTATAAGTCAAGTAGTAGTATTATCCCCATTTACAGATGAGGCAACCGAGGGACCCAGAGGTTAAGTGATTTGCTGCAGGTCGTGCAGTGAGTAGTGACAATATGATTCCAGAGCCTGTGCTCCTAACAATTCTGCTAAACCACCTCCCTATGGAAAAATGTATTTTGTAGCACAGTTTTGTGTTCTGAAAGTTATGTGGCAGCTTGTTTACATGAGTCAGAAAGCTTGCAAGTCAATGCTTTAGGTAACAAATGTTCTTGCCTGGACAAACTCATCAGATTCTCTAACTTACCCAAAGAGATTTCTTATTTTTTGTAAGCCTCCAACACACTTTTAAGTGCTTGTGCAATTCATTTACTTATGTCACATAGCACTGTATGTCTTTGTAGAAAGGAGCCTTAACATACAAGTGCTTAACCTCTGTTTCTTAATCATGAGCTTTTAAATTGTTATTGTGCTGACATAATTAGGTGTAGCACCTAAAATGCTTTGTGTGTACAGCTATAAAAAGAAAGTAATGTGATCTAGGACAGACAGTAAAGCAGTATCTAGGAAAAAAAATCCTATGGAAGGTTGAAATTGAATGTGGTAACTGCAATTATCTAAAAGGAAGTCTATTACTTTATGATAAAACTGTCAAAATAATGATTGGGTACTCCTACAAATTGTACAGAGAATCAATAAAACCAATATTACATCACGGTTTGAGAATTTAGGAATTCCACTTTCTCCTTATTCATGAGAAGATGCTAATATATTTACGAATGAGATGATAGTAAGTTTTTCTTTCCTGCTTCACTTTGTAGCTCTTATTTTAGAGTTATTAATACTATTTTGCTTAAGAAGCTTGTTGAACAACATTCTTGGAAAATATGAGTAGTAGTTTTTCATTAGCCAGATAAAAATATGCAGACAATATGAGCTGTTTTCTTTGCAAGGACACAAAATACAATACTTTGAATGGATTGTATGTACTTTCTGCTTTATTCAGGACCTATGTCTTGGCCTCTAGGATTACAGTTGATCTGTGATGTCATTGTATACAAGCTAACCTTTGTATTTGAAAGGGAATTACCTAACTTACTCTTGCTTAAACTGATTATTGTGTGTAGGTGAATGTTTTGTCTTCACTAAGCCACCTAATCTCCAATTTCTCGTTTTTGTTTTTCAGTCTGAGAAGATGTTTTATATAAGCAGTACAGGACTAGTTTTTCTTGAGCTCAATGTTCTTTGTCTTGGTTAATTGCCTAGACTCACATTCATAAATATTTGTCGAGTTGAGGTGAATATTTTGTTGATAACGTACCTACCATTTCCTTGTGACCGTAAGGTTGAGAGGGTGTCAAGGAATTTTGTAGCTAACACATAAAACATTTCAATAGAACTTTATCGTTTATAAAAAGTTTTTGTATATTTTATTTGACACATGAATAGCTCTGACATAGCTAAGGCAAATGTTACTGCATTTTATAAATGATGAACTTCATTTCAGAATAAATGACCAGCGTAGTCATACAGTTAGAAAGGACAAGAGCTGGGACATAAACTTGAAACACCCAAACCTACATGTCTTGCTTTACCCTTGTTACATGCCTGAATGTACAAATGAACAAACAAAAGCAATGAGTGAGTGGGAGAATCTGTGTCTACTGATTTCAGATGCATCCTCTTTCCATTATTTAATGAATGTAAATTGCTTGCATTGTTTAGATATTACCCAAGTGTTTAGCGTCTCTTAACTGTCATAAAATTTTTTCTTATTTTACCTAAATCTCTTCTGTCATCATTGGTGCATATTTCCACAATACGTCGAGTTTGAATACCAGTTTGATCCTATACTAGCTGTCATCCTGGGTGAAGTCTTCCAGAGCCCTAATTTGCTCTTCTTTAAAATCAGATAACAACGTTTACTTTTCAAAGTTAAACAGATTAAAGATGATTTTGTACATTGGCTAGCATGCTACTTGACACATAGTAGGCACTCAAAGAATCATGCTTTTTATAGTAATAGGCAGTAATATTTCAACAAATACTTACACTTGAACCATATGAAGGATTAATTTCCCTTCTTTAGGTACTCTTGAAATATGAATTCCCTGATAATTTTAGAGATCTTTTCAGAAACCTCTTGAAATAATGTTTACGATGCTCTATATCGGGAGAAGTTAATTATGGTCTTATGAAAGCTGCATAGAATGGAGGCTGGTCTCAATTTCCTGAATTCTTTTTCTAATTTATTATATCTTAAAATAACAAAGCAACAGTGTATGTTTAGGTCTATCTGCATATGCACTTTGGACATTTACTTTTTTCTTACTGTAATTACCCATACTTGTAACTTATACTTCTGGAATTCCTAATAACCAACATTCTCAAAAGTAACAGAGGTTAATGTTTTTAGTGGTAATGAAAGGGTTACGTTTGTCATGAGGTCATTTCTGAGAGAAGCAAGTCTGCTAGAAAGCTTTGACTTTTTTAAAATAAAATTTTTATTTTGGGATAATTTTAGACTTACAGAAACATTGCAAAGATAGCACAGAGAGTTCTGCGTGTATCTGTCACTCAGTTTTAGTTATCCATAATGCTATCGTCTTAACGTTACTGTGATAAATTTGTCAACACTAAGAAGCCCTCTCGGGTACCTATTATTGATTATACTCCAGATGTCATTCAAATTTCACCTGCACCCAATCCAGGATGCCACATTACATTTAGCTGTCTGGTATCCCATGTCTCCTCTGGTGTGCAAGATCAGTCTTCTCTTGCTGTTGATGATCATGATGTTTTTGCAGAGGGCATTCTGTGTAATGTCTTCAATTTCGGTGTATCTAAGGTTTTTCTCATAGATTTTGGGAAAAAATAAGAAGTTCCCTTAACATTATATCATATCAAGAGGGGTATGTGATATCAACATGATTTATCACTGGTTATATTAACCTTAATCTGTTGGTTCGGTTAGTGTTTGCTAGATTTCTCCACTGTAAAGTTACTATTGTTCCCTTTCCATACTCTGTTCTTTGGAAGCAAATCATTAAATTCACACACTGAAGTTGAGGAGAACGATTAAACTTTGCCTTCTGGAGGGAGGAGTATGGAGAGATATTATTTGGGTTTGTTCTGTAAGGAAGTTGTGTCTCCTCTCCCTATTGAATTATCATTTTTATATTTGAACATATGTATGTATAATTTGAGCTACAATCTCAGTAGACAATTTTTACTTAGATTTAGAAGTTAAATTTGTAGTATACATTTTAATTTTTTCTTTTAATTCCATAGCCCTTCTTCTCCTGTCTGTGTTACCCATAAAATGAGCAAACATATATTCTTGTGTGCCATTCATTTCAGTGATAAACTATTTAACAGAAGTCCAGAGTAGACTTCCTCTTCAGGTAACAAGAGGCCTGTCAATGATAATAAGTATCAAAAGTAAATTTGCTCATTCTGACCTAAATTTTGACAAATCTATGGTGTTTATCAACAGACACCTTCTTATTTCAGGATGATTTTGTTTTTGCATATCAAGTAGTTTTGATTATTTGGGGGCAACATTTAGGAAGTGAAGCAGTCAATATACAGGTGAATTCCTTTTAAAACTGGACCTTTGAGTTCTTTTTTATGCTTCAGCCATCACTTTTTCCATAAATTATCAAAAACGCTGGATGATCAGTGAATACCTTTGTCTACAAGGTGTGGATGGGAAGAATTTCCTTTGGCCTGTTTACTTGACTTACATTTGAATTATTTCTTGTTTTAATCTTGGTTTTCTGCCTGTCCATTATAGCTGTTCCCGTTGAGTTTTCAGACTGTGGATGAATGTTGGTAAAGAATGAGATAGAGAAAAGCATAGTTTCTTTAGAAATATTCCTGTAAATGATATTTTGTATATTTACTTGCATAAGTTTAGACTGTTAACATTTTTATTCACATAAAGAAAAAAGCACTAAAAGAGAAAAGAGTACATTGTGTTTAATAATCTGCCACTTGAGAGGAGGTTGTAATTTGAGAGAAAATTTATTCTTACTGCTTTAATAGTATCCAGTAGCATTTTCTCTGCATTTTTGTTTGTCTGTAGTTGTACCTGAAATAAGAAAATATGAAGCCTCTGAGTTATGTGTAGTATGTGAAAGCAGGGACATTAATGTGTGTATTCTGAGGTATTTAACAACAGATCTTCTTCTTCCGATGCAGCCATCCAGGGAACACATCATTCTGTCCTTGGGGATGAAGGAAGTAGTCTGCACCAGTCACAAAACCATTCATCTGTTGCATGTTCTTTGAGTCAGCGCTGGCATTGGCAATATTCTTTGTCTGGGGTTGCTTGTCTTGCTTTTTGTTTGGAAGGTAGAAAACTGTATCTTTAGCAGAAGTATGAAACGCAAAGGGATTGGGGGAAATGAAATTGAAAAATGGGTGACAGTGGGGCAGATTTTGTTTTTAATATTTCCTGTCTTTTTTTTAAGCATTCTGACATACTGTGTGTGTATTTCTCTCTCCCTCTTTTTTTTTTTTTTTTTTTTGTTTACTGAACATGTACTACCCCTACCCTGCAGAAAGCTGGCTCTTTTGGCTCAATAGGGTTATCTGCTTTCTAGAGATTTAGGCTCTAGTAGGACAGATGAGGTCCTCACAGCTGCATGTTCAATTTAGATCAAAATCGTTACTCAGCAAACATGTTATCCAGTTTCTTCCTTGAGCAGGCCATATGCTCATGTGATCAGCTAAGATTTAGTTCATTTGTCAGGCGCTGATTCTGAAAGATTTGACTGTTAAT
>CAUYNB010040731.1:117500-127224 GCA_963574225.1 Lagothrix lagotricha
TGAGCACACAAGGGGGATTCTCTTATGTGGCCCTATATTTGCTCTACTTGGAGCACCATCTTGAAACTTTAATTGCTAATATATGAATTGGAGGAAAATCTAGGAGGGAGGAGGGAATACCACAGCATCTCTTACTACTTATAAAAGTACTATATAACTGTTAACAAAAAAATTTGTGCCGGTAAGGTCATTTCACATACCTATGTCAGTGGTAAGCACTCCTCTTTAGGAGACGAGTTGTTAGATGTTTTCACTGTTTATCTAAAGATCCATTGTTTCCTATGAGAAAGAGTAGTCTTCTCTTTCCTTTGGTAATGTGTTCATAAATTTATTAAGCAATTTGTAGAGTAGCTGTTTTGTGCAAAGCAATTTTGGAGCGGTAACATATAAGTATTTCTGCGGTAACAGATAAGTATTTCTGATTTTAAGCAACTTGCCAGATACCCTGACACAAAGAATTTCTTAATCTTCCATGTGAACCATGCATTCTCAAAGAGGGTGAGATTGTGTAAACAGATATGCAGCATATCTGTGGCATTATAATTTCATGGGGGGAGCAATTAAGAGCAAAATTAGAAGTCTCCTGAGGTGGGCCCTAATGAATTAAAAAGAAAAGGTTAAGAAATGTCTGTGTAGACTAAATAAGGGCCACGTAAAGCTGAGCTTGAAATCTGGAACCTTGCAGCCTCACCACCAATAATAAACTTGTGAGATTTTTTTCTTATCTTCTTGGGGGTGACCACACGAATAGCCTCAATCTTCTTCCATGTAAAAGCTCCCAGATATTTAAAGACAATATTAAGAAAATATGACACCTTTTTACTGTGGCATGGTTTAAAATTTCAGCATCCTGATCAATCTCTTGTCATCTGTTGACCAAGTGACATTTAATCAAGTGCCCAATGATTGATACACAATATGAGTTGTCTCTGTTTCGCAGTATGAGGGAGAGGAAGGTAAACGTTGAAATGGGCTTCAAAGTTTTAGCTGAAGGAAAGACAGGAAAAAAATTCCAGATTTGGAAAATGTGTGTGTGAGTGTGGAGAAGAATTAAGTATATTCATGGCATTAACCAGGTGCTTAATCAATATTTGTCGAATGTATGTTTGTTGCATAAGGGTACATGGTGTATAGTGGCTATAAGTCTGCAAGTTGCCCGAGACAAGGTTCCAATCAGGCTGAAAAACACTCGTGCTTTGGAGACATCTTCCTCTTGTCCTTACATAATACTTTTATATTTGATAATTCTAGTCTAAGTTATTTCTTACATGATTATGTGCTAGTAGTTACAGAGAAGAATTTAATTTGTCCATATAGGATTCCCTGATGTTAAAAGATCTTTCTTATTCGGACTGTCAAATGGGATCAGACTGCTTTAGATTTCACTTTTATGCAGTGGGAGAGCCAGTGGGCTAGTGCTTACAGTTCTTCTTGAGGAGTAGTTCCAGCTGCAAGGGCAAGTGGGCTCCTGCAGGCCACTGGCAATACTGAAATTGTGCAGGAAAGTCACTGGCAGGTCAATCCCTGTGGAGATGTAGCTTGGGACCTTAATGACCATGATATCCAAAGACCTTAAACCAGCATTGGCAGAAAAGATGAAATACTAATTGGTATTTAGGCTTTGCTGTCTTGGAGCTCAGCCCCTGGGGCAGCCACATGAAGAGGCAAAGCTCCTGGTATACCTTGGGAGTACTGCCAGCAGCACTTTCCATATCCATTCAGCTGTTCAATTGCAGAGACCCTGTGTGCGTGTTTTTTAAGTGGGGAGAGAACTAGGCCCTCACCATGAATTGACCTACTCATCTTTATCCCTATGTTTGTCCTTCCTTCACACATCCTTTCTTCTAACTGCTGCCATCCAGGACACAGTCAGTCCATACTAGTCCTTTTCTCGTGCTTAAACCTATTTGAGATCTTAGATTAGGGATTCCAACTATATACAGTCTTATTTTTGTTTCAGCTCAAGTGCAGTCTAATCAAAAGGCATTTCTTTGCTGTAGGCAGGACTTTCAGGGTCTTGAGAGCACAGATGATTCACCTGCTTGTTGGCCTTAGTTTCTTCTAGCAGTAGTTGGCTAATTCTCTGACCTTATGCTAAGGAACGCAAGAGCTATAAAAATGGATGTGATATATTAGTTATTCTTGGGAAGGTCTTCGCTTGCTTGGTTGCTAATGCTTGAAATGCCCTTAGCCAGGGGAAAATTCTTCTATTACGTAGTTATAGACAAGACTTAAATAACAAACCTTCCAAGGGTGACAACACATTCACCTAATACACACAGAAGTAGAAAGGTCTTCTACCTAGTTCTTTGTCAAGCAAAGTTTTAGTAGCGGATTGAGTGCCACAAAAGAGTGTAGTATATGTGTATGGGCTGCGGTGGGGGAGTGGGTATGTAAGACGGGAGAATCAATCTGGCATTGCCAAATTTGGCCTGTTGAATAGATCAACTTCTGGCTGTATCTCAAGGCTATGGTAGTATATGCTTAGTAAGAACAGGGCCCTGACTTTATAAAATCTCATGAAGTCAGCTGTAACAACCCAAGTCTCAAACAGCCCTGTACGTAACAGTGTATCATTTTATTTCATCTTCACAACAGCCCTGCAAAGTAAGCACCAATGTGATTCTCTTTTACAAACAAAGAAACCAAGAGGTGTCAACGTTAACTTGTTAAGATAACATGAGTAGTAGGTAGAAGAGCCAGGCGTCAAAAGCCAAGTCTGTCTGATTCTACACCCTGCTCATAACTGCTTATCCTTACTGCCTCTCTGTCTGAAAGTATTATTCTGCATATCTTTCCTAGTTTATCTTACTAAGGATGGTGTATTTTTCTTCTTTTGAGGAAGATGTAAATAAAAATAGTGGTCTTGTTATATGACTTTCAAGGCTAGATCATAAGAGGCCTTTAACTTCTGCATCATTGTCTTGGGATGCTTGCTCTTGGAACCCACCCACCTTATCAAGCGGAAGCCCAAACAGACCTTAGAGAAGTCTTACCGTGTGTCAGAAGCCAGAGCTCCTCACCCACATGGCAGACATGCAAGTGAGTTGCTATCAAAGTGAATCCTTCAGCACTCAGGTGATGCACCCCAGTGGAGATCACAGGAAGAGCAAATTGTCTCCACTGAGCCAAGGCCAACTTGCCAAATAATTAGTATGGTGAGAAATTGTTTAAAGCACTCTTCCCCAAAAACAGAGCATTACATTTGAAAATCTGATAGAACTGATTCTCATATCCACAGAAACAAGTTGTCTCCTTTCCCGAGTTTGGTGATTAGCACAGTGCTTTGGCCCGAGACATCATGGTAGCCGTTAGAGGAATCGGAATAACAGTATTTTGTAGCCACCAATGACCACTCTCCCTTTCCCCTGGCCTCCCACATGCCATACGGTAGGGAGGTCCTTAGAAGTAGTTTAGGTTATTTACTCCCCACCCTGTCTGTATGCCTGTCACCTGTCCTTCTCCCCATTGTTTGGGAGTCCAACTTCTTGGAAGGATCTTTTTAACTATAGTTTTGTGACTCTGGCTCCAAAAAAAGTTAACAAACAAAAAAGTAAATAGGTATTCCCCTGAACTTATTGCTGAAGGGTCTTCAAAACTGTCAACAACATGGCAGAATGAGCTTTTGTTGATGGGCCGTGTTTCCATGAAAAAGATAGAAATGATAGATAAAATTGTAAAAACTTTAAAAAATATGTAACCAAGTATAAACAAAAGAAGTAAAAATCTTCAGGCATCAGAAATGGAGAGAGAACCTACATTCAGAGTGATGTACAGAAATTACTAGCTTTAGATACAGACACGAGGAGCTGGGCTTGGGTTTTGAACTTCCCAGAGGGACAGATATGCAACTAAGAGCTGGAATTGCGCTTCCATGCATAGCTCAAACCATACAAAAAGGACTAGAAAAACTCTGCTTTCTTGGAGAAAATGGCAAGGAAGCTTGCTTGATGGATATGGCTTTGGGTTGTGGAGTATTGAGAGGAGAAACAGAAATAAGTCAGCACTATTGGTGGATGTGGGTCTTAATTTATGCTCATGTTTACTGCAGAAAGGCCAAGCAAAGAAATTAACAATAAAACTGGTCTTTGCAAAACTAAACATGAAACTACTCTGTCATGGCTAATTCTACAGTTCAGGTCAAACAATTCTTGCTGAAAATAAGCTCCCAGTAAAAATTTACAAGCCAATGGAGGAAACCAGTTACCATGGAGAAATGGATAGGGAGAGAAAAAGAGGGGAAGATAGAGCATCATGGACTGGAGATAAGGAAATGAAGACATTGTAAAGTGAATCTGTAAGACAAAGTATATAAAGTATAAAATAAATCTAAACATTTTATATATTTGCATGTATATAAACTGAAAAAGAAAGACTGTAACTGAATAAATTAAAGAATTTCATAAGAAAGTAGATACATTTTTTTAGAAAATCTAGAAATGAAATAATAGTCATTGAGAGGCTCATTAGCTGAGTGATATGTTAAAAAGATTAGGAGAAAATTAGAAGAATTAGAAGAAAATTTAGTGAATTCTAGGGTGACTCTAATGAAAGCACTTTTAATATGGCAAGGATGAAGAGAGGGAAAATACAAACACTTTTTGAGCTTAGGAGACATAGAGGATAGAATAAGGTCTTCTAACATGTCTAATATGAGTTTCAGAGGAGAGAATAGAGGCCAAAGCTATAATGACTCAGAATGTTTCAACTTGGTTAAAGGCATGTATTTTTAACTTCATGAAACTGCTAATTCCAAGCAGGCTAAACACAAACAGCCACACCTAAGCACATAGCGATGAAACCGTTCAATGTCAAATAAAATATTAAAAGTAACCAGAGATAAAAAGACAAATTACATATATAGGCATTAGTGTTAGACAGACATTAGAGTTTTATAAGTAATGATAGATCCTAAGAAACGATAGAATCTCCAAAGAGTTGAATTAAAATGACCCTTAGCCTATAATTGTACACCATGTTATATTATTATTCAAGAGTGAGAACTAAGTACAGATATTTTCAGATAAGGCAAGACTAAAACATTTTTACTGCTCAAGGATTTCAGCTGCGAGAACTAATAAATTAGATGCTTCATTAGTAAGGATATTGAACCCAAAAGCAGAGAATGGGACTCAAGAAACAATGCTAAAAAAGAAAATATGGCAAGTGTGTTGATAAATTTAAATAAACATTGAGTGTTTTAAAAAATGGAAAACAACTCTTAGAGTTATCCAGAGAAACAGACCAATAGGAGGGAGGTGTGTGTGTGTGTGTGTGTGTGTGTGTGTGTGTGTGTGTGTGTAATTGTTTTTTACAATTATAGAGGCTGATAAGCCTCAAGAGTTACCGTTGGCAGCCTGGAGACCCAAGACAGCTGATAATGATGTCCCAGTCCCAGGTAAAGCGCTGAGAACTAGAAGAGCCACTGGTTGTAGTTCCATACTGAAGGCCAGTGGGCTTGAGACCCAGGAAGAGCCAGTGTTTCAGTTAGAGTTCACAGACAGGAAACAAACTAATGTTTCAGCTCAAAGGCAGAAAGAATTCTCCCTCACTCAGTCAGGGAGGCTTCCTGATTGGAGTGAATGTGTTGCAAGTTATTTATGTGTAAAACAACAAAGATGTTACTGATAGATTCAGTTTAAACATTTTTTTGAGAGAACAGCTAAAGAAGTCATTGTAGAGGCCGGGCATAGTGTCTCATGCTTGTAATTTGGGAGGCTGAGGCGGGTAAATTGCAAGGAAGGAAGGAAGGGAAGGTGGAAGGGAGGAGGGGAGAAAGGAAGGGAGGAAGGGAAGAAGGAAGGAAAGGAGGGAGGGATCAATATAGGATGTATTATTTCCAAGAGAATAAGAGTAAAAGGAGAATAAAGAAAACAATTAACTAGAAGGTAGGGAAAAAAGAGGAGAAGGAAAGATTAGCAGAACACAGAAAATAAGAGAGTAAAAATAAGTCTGAATGTATCTGTTGTAATGAATGTAAACAGGTTAAATTCACATTTTTAACAAAGCATAGATTTTCAAATTTGATTTTAGCAAATCTAATAAAATACTATTTACGAATCATACCTAAGACATAATGACACAATAAAGTTCAAAGTAAAGAAATGGGGAAATTAGTACAATAAAAATTAATAATAGAAAATAAAACTAATAACAACAAAAAGAAATGGAACACCAGATACGTGAGGCAGATCCTATCCAAAAGAAAAGTGTTGCAGAAATATTATTACTAGATAATATTAAACTTAAGAGAAAATCTTTATTAAGGAAAGTCATGACTTTACCAAAAGACATACTTACCAAGAAGTCCATGTATAACAAATGAGAGCGCAGGCACCCGATAGTGTCGTCTCCAGATACAGAAAGCAAACATTGGCAGAATTATAAGGAGAAACTGACACCTCTGCAGTAGTAGTAGATGATTATTTAATATGTAGTTAAAAAATAACAAAGATACCGATTTGTATAATACAATTAAAATCTTAACCTACTACATGTATCTAAACCTTGCAGCTCAAAACTAGGAACTTCAATTTTTTGAAGACGTATAAAACATTAACAAAAATTGATTGCATATAAAAACACAAAGAAAGTAAAACAATCCATATCAGTATAAACATTATAAATTAGAAACAGCAGAAATCCATGTTTTTAAATAACTTATGGTTCAAAGATGAAATAATGGAAACTACAAACTGTAAATAAATGACAACAAAATTCTAGCATGTAGCTAAACCAAATTTAGAGCAATGATTATAGCCTTGGAAAGTGTATTTTAAGATAAGAAACTGAAAATGAATTCTATAAAAATATTAAAGGAATAATGTAGCAAACTCAAAGTGGGAACCAGGAAATAATGATGAAAAAGGATAAATTAAGTGAAATTAGAAGAAAAGGTATGGTAAAGAGGATCCACAGAGCCAATGTTTGGTCTCATGAAAATACTACTAAAACCAACCTCTAGCAGGACTGAGAAATTAAAAAAAAAAAAAAGCTTATACAAATTAATATGAGACTAAAACAAATTTATTGCAGATTTAGAAGTTAGGTAAGGTGGTGAGTGCGTAGATGTTTTTTATATTAGTTCTTTATGTTACAAATACTTCACAATGAAAAGCTCATAATCTTAGGCGGTATGCCTTAGTCCAGGCATTGCCTATTCCCTATCTGCTGTAGCATCCTTTAACGGGTTCCAGGTGTCTCCTTTTCTTGTGGATCTAGCTCCAAGTGACTCATACATTCCTGCTTTGTACATGCTCTGTAGAAAATTGTAATCCTGTCCGTTGTAATCCTAAAGTGGCAGAGGCAAACTGTGAAATCAACAGAATGAATGCCTCTAGCAAAGGTTGAGGAGAACTGGAATCCTATCCATGTGCGGTGAAAAAAGCCAGATGCAAATTGGCCAGAGCTGGTCTAGGAACAGCTTCCATAAAAGACACAGGCTTTCTTGAGGCATCTTAGTCCTGGCTATGGCAAGGTTGTCAGATTGCATTTACTTACCTGGTTGATGTTACTATTCATTTCTGTGAGAGGGCAGTTCCTAAGCTTCAGAATATGTGTGTAGAAGTAGGTTTACACTCTCTGGCTTGATTTGAAACACCAACACATTTTCATGAAGCCTGAATGGAAAGAGCTGTGTGTTTGGCGGATACATCCTGGGTCTGCAGCACAGGCAGTGACTTCCTAGAAGAACATTCTCTCTCGCTCTAAAAATAATGTTAGGTTGCAACAAAAGAGTTTTTGTTGAAGTTAAAATGAATGTGGACTCAATGTATACTTTTTACTATTATTCCATTTAAAACAACTGACTTCCTCTGGCAAGTTTCCTTTCATTTGAATAGGATTTATTCAACATATTCAAACTTTTTTTAAAAAAAAGTTTATTGCCTATGATTCTTAATCCTGATAAGTATACGACTGTTCTAAAATTTATATTGTGCTAAAAATTATGTCATCAGTTTCTTTTTTCTTTTGATATTTCCCTTTTTTGGCTGAAAATAAATGACTTACTTTTCTTATGTCCCAGAGTATTGTCCCTTTTCTTTTTTTAAAAAAAGAGCTTTTGTTTTATGATTTTAGCAATGAGCTTGCATATAGTGTGGTATGAGGTCTGTAATTTTTACAGGATAGCATTTTTAGTCATGGCCAGTTATATATTAGTGATCTCTTCCTCATATGGGTATGAGTGTTAGCATTTACCATGACCGGGTCCATACAGGTAAGGTGCTGCTATTTCCTTGAGCCTCTGCTGGCATTATGGGCAACATAAAAGAATGCGTCTGCCATTGCCATGTGGTGACTCAAGTGGCAGGCCAGAGAGAATTTCCTCAGAGAAGGTGATGAAAGGTGTGGGCACTGCTTTAGTCCCCTCTGACTGGCCAAGCCTTAGAATTAGGTTGGGAAAACCGAGTTTACCAGGCATAATGATTTTTAATACTATTGCTGCAATAATCTTTTCTAAGACGATCATTCCCTGCTTCCTATTCCCAATATTTACACCACTTATCAATGGTAATCGCTTTCAGAAATAATTGAGTCCAACCCTATGGTTTATATGAAGTAAATGCCTAGGTCTGATTTGATTCTTATTATTACTTAAACTTAGCAAAATACTCCTGTAGCTGTTTCCCCTGGAGACCACACAAGAACACTTTATTTAGATAGTCAGCTTAAATAATATTTTCACTTTCTACAGATAGCGATGGGCATTGTACATGGGAAGCTATGTAACTTGCCAAGGTTGCAGAGCTAGTTGGAGAGACGGGGCTGGATAGGATAGCTGGGTGATGCTCTTTTGGAGATTCCATATGGCCTTTTCACCTGCAGTGCAAACACATGTTCATAAATGGCTAAGTATGTAGGCATTGCTATAAGTGTGCAGTTATATGACTAAGAGTGGGCAGTAATTAAAGTAATTGTACTTCATTTTTTCTTTGCAGACCCAATACTATTCTTAAGTGAATAAGATATAATTTCCTTATTTATTTCCACAGTATTTACTAACATTTATCTTATGTGTCAGTGTTCTCGTAGTATAGAGCTTGATAAAGAACATAATCTTAAACAAAATAAACAAGTTGGACCCCATATTGTCTCAGAACTTGAATGATGTATATCTGTGGTCTATATTTTATTAATTAGATAATTATTCAGTACACATATTAGTTTGTGCTTGTGTGAACCAGACCATAAGCCATTTTGCTAAATTGCGTTGAATAATTCCCCTGTGTAGGCCTTGAAAGAATCCATTCCTAGGCAACACCTGACTTAGCTTCAGCCTGGAGACCTGCCCGTCTCCCGTGCATTAAAAGGAATTCTGGCTACTGTGGCTGCCACATGCCTAGTGAGCAGTGAGGTCAAGATCTCCTACCTTGCTTTTCAAAGGATGTCACCTTCATCAGATGCCTCCCTTAGTGCCCCCTCTTCTTAGCAGTTCCTTTGGGGTTCAACTTAATTTGCAAGTTGAGGCATATTTTGGGTAGAAAAGTTGTGTGTGTGTCTCTCTCTATATATATTTTCCTTATTTAAAATTCTCTCAATTCAGGCAGTTTTACCTACTTTCCTCACTTGTGGAATGGAGATAGGATTTTATGGCAGTTGATGAGAATTATTTTAGAAAGGTTTAAAATTAGGAGATTCTTTTTTGGCTGAAAGTCATTTTCATTGATATCATTGAAGTCTGAATCTGACCTGTCTTCATATACATATGCTTGGTTATAAAATG
>CAUYNB010040732.1:0-19410 GCA_963574225.1 Lagothrix lagotricha
GGAGGATCTCTTGAGCCCAGGAGTTCTGGGCTGTAGTGCGCTATGCCGATCGGGTGTCCGCACTAAGTTCGGCATCAATATGGTGACCTCCCGGGAGCGGGGTACCACCAGGTTGCCTAAGGAGGGGTGAACCGGCCCAGGTCGGAAACGGAGCAGGTCAAAGCTCCCGTGCTGATCAGCAGTGGGATTGCGTCTGTGAATAGCCACTGCCAGCCTGGGCAACATAGCGAGACCCCATCTCTTAAAAAAAAAAAATCCACTGTCCTCCAGTCACTGGGTTACTGTCTTGGTGGCAACTATATTTGCCTTCTTGTGTGTCCTTCCATAGATATTCCTTAATGGTTCTCAAAGTGTGGTCCTCAAAAGTGGAGTGCTGGGCTGGGCACGGTGGCTCACGCCTGTAATCCCAGCACTCTGGGAGGCCAAGGTGGGCAGATCACCTGAGGTCAGGAGTTCGAGACCAGTCTGAGCAGTATGTCTAAACACCATCTCTACCAAAAACATATGAAAAATTAGCTGGGTGTGGTGGCATGCATCTGTAGTCCCAGCTACTTTGGGGGCTGAGGCCAGAGGATCGCTTGAGCCCAAGAGGTAGAGGCTGCAGTGAGCTGAGACTGTGCCACTACACTCCAGCCTGGGCGACAAAGTGAGACCCTGTTTCAAAAAAAATTAAAAAGGAACTTCTAATGAGGAGCCACGGCAATTAGCAAAGGCCAGAGGGCAAAGAGCCTGGGCCGGGAGGTCTTCTCATGCTCCTGCTCGCTCGCTCTCTCTCTCTCTTAGCAGGCAGTGATCACATTAGCACAAGCAGGAACACTAGGGCCAGACTGTGAGGTTGGAAATCCTGATGCAGGAAAACCTACTTAACTATTAACCATTATTAATTACCGATAAATTCCACAAAAAGCTGCAGAGAGAAGAGAACAAACTAAATGTGACCTACACTGAAATCATCTTTGATTATTACTGTTTTCTTCCATCATACAAAGTTAGGAAGTCAGCTTCTACACATTTTCTCAACAAGATTTCAAAACCTCTATTGACAGAAAAAGCTGAGCATTAAATTATGTGTAAAGATTTAGAATCAATTGTTCATGACAAGGTTACCCAGTCAATAACATACTTCAAAGTTCATTGGGGATATCTCAATTATGTAATTTTAAAATGCCATAAAGCAGCTGAAAGGAAATACGCCAAAATGTTAATTACCTCCAATTAGGAGGATTATGGATGATTCTTCCTTTATGTTGTCCTCTACTTTCCAAAGAATTCTACAGTGAATGTACAGTTCTTTGATACTGATTTTCTTAATGATAAATAAAAAGTATAGTGATCTTTACTGCCCAGCCAAGTCATATTCTGTTATGTCCACAAACAGCAACAAGCTAAGAATGTTTGTAAAATCAGGCCAGGTGTGGTAGCTTACGCCTGTAATCCCAGCACTTTAGGAGGCTGAAGTGAGCAGATCACCTAAGGTCAGGAGTTCAAGACCAGCCTGGCCAACATGGCAAAACCCTACCTCTACTAAAACTACAAAAAATTAGCTGGGTGTGGGGGCGTGAATCTGTAATTCTAGCTACTTGGGAGGCGGAGGCAGGAGAATAGCTTGAACCCGGGAGGCAGAGGTTGCAGTGAGCTGAGATCATGCCACTGCACCCCAGCATGGGAAACAGGGCAAGACTCTGTCTCAAAAATAAATACATAAATAAAAATAAAAATAACTGGGATGGGGCTGGGCGCACTGGCTTATACCTGTAATCCCAATAACACATTGGGAGGCCGACGAGATGGGCGGATTACCTAAGGTCAGGTGTTCTAGACCAGCCTGGCCAACATAGTGAAATCCTGTCTCTACTAAAAATACAAAAATAATGCTGACTAGTCATGTAAAAAAAAACAAAAACAAACAAAAAAATACAAAAATTAGCTGGGCGTGGTGGCATGAGCCTCTAATCCCAGTTGCTCAGGAGGCCGAGGCAGAAGAATCACTTGAACCCGGGAGGTGGAGGTTGCAGTGAGCCGAGATCTCACCACTGCACTCCAGCCTTAGCAACAGAGTGAGACTCCGTCTCTAAAAAAAAAGAACTGGGATGGCAGATGACATGGTGATCTAAGCAGGGGGCAGCTGCTGATGTGGCACCCCTTGGCAAGGCCCTTGGCAGGATCACTGGCCTCTTCCCTGCCCAGCCCACAGATTTCCAAAGGGACATGTTCTCCAGTGTACCCACAGGCGGCTGGGAGTAGTCCAGGGTACCTTTCTACCAATTTCCTCCAATAGTCAGTCACCGCAGTATGAGCCTAATCGGAGCTGCCAAAGGCCTGCAGGCCGGGGAGTCACACAGGACAAGCAGCAGGCCCACAAATGGGAAGTACTTAGGCTTCCTGCTACCTCGAGGTTCAAATTCCAGCCAGCTGACTCCGGATTTTACCCTGCTAGATCAGAGATGTCCTTGCCACTGGGCTGAGGTGCCAGTCCGGGAAGGCTACTGACTTCAGGCCGCTCAGGGCAAATCCCCCCTGCCCCTAAGAGCTGTTTCCACATGTAAACTGAAGCAAACCCTCACTACCAGAAGATTCCCTTGAGAATGTGAGCCCAGAACAGGAATGTAATTGGGAACTGAGACAATGGGCACGGTGGCTGTGTGGCCCCTGCCACACACAAAAGGTAAAGTGGAGAGAATATGCTCAGACCACTTTAAAGATTTCATTAACAAAACAAACTCAAGGATTTTAAAAGTTTAACCAAGACCTAAACCTTGCTTCGGTCTTTTCACAATTGCCACAGGTCTGCTTTGATTTCAAGGAACCTCTCTGCTACAGGTGACACTGACTTTTAGAAATTAAACCCAGAAGAAGGGGACAGTAGCTAGTATTCGTGCGGCACAGGCTCCGCATTCTAAGTGTTTTACATGTCAACCCCCACAGTCCCCACAAGGACTGCTGCTTAGGCAGACAGGGAACAAGGGGTGGGGGTGGGGGGGTCCCATCTATGCCGCATGAGGGATGCAGCTGAGACCAAGGACCAAGAAAGGGCTTCAGGAGACTCCCAGCGTGAGCGCTTCATTCCAGCCTTCCAAAGAAGCTGGGACTGAGGAATGGGCCATGACCTGGCTTGCTGTCCCTCTTCCTGCTGAGCTGTGAGCTGGGCACAGGTGCATGAGCAAGTCAACTAGCCAGATGGGCCAGCCTGCGACCAAGGCAGGAACCAGTGCAGGTGACCCCAAAGAAAACGGAATTCTCTACTGAACTTTGGAGTCAGATGGAACTGGATTAAACCCTGGCTTTTAATCCAGTTTTCCATTTTTCCCCCCAGAAATGGGGTCTCGCTGTCACCCAGGCTGAGTGCAGTAGTATGATCAGAGCTCCCTGTAGCCTTGAACTCCTGGGCTCAGGTGATTCTCCCATCTCAGCCTGTCAGTAGCTAGACGATGGGTGCATGCCACCACACCCAGCTAATTTTTTTATTTTTTTGTAGAGACAAGGTCTCCATGTGTTACCCAAGCTGGTCTCAAACTCCAGGCTTCCAGCAACCCTCCTGCCTCAGCCTACCAAAGTGCTGGGATTTCAGGTGCAAGCCACCACACCTGCCCTCAACTCAGCTGTTTTCAAAAAGGGCTTTTTTTGTTTTTTGAGATGAAGTCTCACTCTGTCACCCAAGCTGGAGTGCAGTGACCTGATTTCGGCTCACTGCAACCTCTGCCTCTCAGGTTGAAGTGATTCTCCTGCCTCAGTCTCCCAAGTAGCTGGAATTACAGGTGTGCGCCACCACGCTTGGTTAATTTTTGTATTTTTATTAGAGACGGGGTTTCACCATGTTGGCCAGGCTGGTTCCGAACTTGTGACCTCAGGTGATCCACCCACATCGGCCTCCCAAATTGTTGTTGGGATTACAGGCATAAGCCACTGCACCTGGCTCAAAAAGGGCTTTTAACCCAGTTAACATATTTAGCATCTAACACCAGACCAGCTGTGTACCTACCCATCCAAGCCGTATTCCATAATGGGAGCTGGACACATCTACCTCACCTCATAAAGTTTTTGTGAAAATTACAAAGGAGAAAGTGCCTGACACATAGCACTCAATGTTATCTATTATAAAGGTTTTTTTTTTTTTTTTAAAGAAGATCTTCAAAGTGCATTTCTTATTTATTTTTTGAGACGAGGTCTCATTCTGTCTCCCAGGCTAGAGTGCAGTGGTGAGATCTCAGCTCATTGTAATCTTTGTTTCCCGGGTTCAAGCGATTCTCCTGCCTCAGCCTCCCAAGTAGCTGGGATTACAGGTGTGCACCACCATGCCCAGCTGATTTTTGTATTTTCAGTAGAGATAGGGGTTTTGCCATGTTGGCCAGGCTGGTCTTGAACTCCTGGTCTTAAGTGATCCGCCTGCCTTGGCCTCCCAACGTGCTGGGATTACAGGCGTGAGCCACCCAGCCCATCCTAAAGTGTATTTATATAGTGTATGTTTAAGAACTGCAAATTAAGGCCAGATGCAGTGGCTCACGCCTGTAATCCCAGCACTCTGGGAGGCCGAGGCAGGTGGATCACCTGAGGTCAGGAGCTCGAGACCAGTCTGACCAACATGGAGAAACCTTGTCTCTACTAAAAATACAAAATTACCCGGGCATGGTGGTGCATGCCTGTAATCCCAGCTACTTGGGAGGGAGGAGACTCACTTGAACTTGGTAGGCAGAGGTTGTCGTGAGCCGAGATCACGCCATTACACTCCAGCCTAGGCAACAAGAGTGAAACTCTTGCCTCAAAAAAAAAAGAACTGCAAATTAAATAAAATGGCTTAATGGATTAAAAAGGTTTAATAACTTTTCTTTCTAATGAAACACAGAAACTGGAGGGAGGGGGATGAAACCAAATAAAGTGTTCTCCCTGAGGACAGGAAGAATGTTCCCATGCCATCCGCTCTGGTGCAGCTGGTCTCTGGGTTCACAGGACCGGCTGAGAGCCTCGAGGCTCTCGGGACCCAGCCCCCTTGGCAGTGGCATCCTGCCCAAGGGACTTGCAGGACATGTTCGCAATTTGTTTTTATTTTTAGACACATCTGCAAACGCAGTTTGAAAAATACCAGTCCTCACAAAACCAGGGCAATTTTCCCCCGAGTTTTTCTAAAGCTGTAATTGTAGCTGCCTTCCTTATTCAGTCAGAGCATAACCTCATCTTCCAGCACACAGCCCAGCACACAACCCTGCCTGCGCGCCTGTGATGTGGCATCTTAATCTTTGGTCACTTGCGTCTTCTGAGTCTGAGTAAATGTGCCATCTTCCTCAGCTAAGAAGTTCCTCTTACGTTCTCCCAGCCTTGAGGAGGGCTACCTCCTCACATCGCCCACAGGAGACTCTGCTTATCAATCTTGGCATGCAGAAGCTGAGGCTCCAGGTGAAAGGAGGGACGTCGAATTCCGGCATCCAGCCACATGACCGACTGCACAACGGTGACTAATTTTCCTAGGAGGTACAAGCTGAGTTTCCTCTGCACTTCCCATTTTTTCAAGTGTTTTGTCTTGTGACCACACAAGCTAATTAGGGTTTGGGGCAGTCTGGAGTACACCGCACCCCCAATCCTAAGCAAGCCTCGGTCCTTCGCTTTGCTAGCTCCATGCTCAAACCAACAGCCCCTGACATACAAGAAAAGGCCAGTAAATGACTTAATCAATTGAGCAATCAATGCCCTTACTGATACTGATACAACTGCGTTTCACTAGTCAGAGATAGCTGAAAACTAGACAAGAGGAGGGATGGCCATGGGCAGAAAAAAATATTAAGAGGGCTTATTTATTTACTTATTTGAGACGGACTCTCATTCTGTTGACCAGGCTAGAGTACACTGGTGCGATCTCGGCCCTCTGCAGCTCTGCATCCTGGGGTTCAAGCACTTCTCCTGTCTCAGCCTCCCGAGTAGCTGCGACTACAGGCGTGCACCACCACGCCTGACTAATTTTTGTATTTTTTACAAAATCTGTCGAGACCAGACTGGTCAACATGGCAAAATCTCATCTCTACTAAAAATACAAAAATTAGCCAGGCATGGTGGTGCAGGCCTGTAATCCCAGCTATTCAGGAGGCTGAGGCAGGAGAATCCTTGAACCTGGGAGGTAGAGGTTACAATGAGCTGAGATCGTGCCACTGCACTCCAGCCTGGGCAACAGAGCAAGACTCTGTCAAAAAAAGAAAAGAAGCTGGGTGCAGTGGTGTGTACCCATAGTCCTACCTACTCAATGGGATGAGGCGGAAGCACTGCTTGAGCCTAGGAGATAAAGATCAGCCTGATCAACATAGCCAGATCCTGTCTAAAAAAAATGGAGGGAGAGCATGGTATCAGGGAATCTGCTAAGAAAAATTCAGCTCTAAACCAATCGTTTGTAAAAGTGGTTTTCATACAAAATTCACAGACTAGCATGCAAAGCATTCACTGCCACTCTACAACAGCCCCTCTCATGTTTAACACTCTGAAGGCCGGATACTGGCATGGAGAACTCTTAGTTTGGCACATGTGGGGAAGTTGTGGTAGCTAATCCCAGAAACCACAAGAGCTCTGGGTTGAAACCGATGTTGTAAGAAATCCTGGTGTACCAGAAGCAGGAGAAGAGCATTATCAAATTTGGAGGAAGAAAGAGACTGTCAGAGCAAGGTGGTACAAAGCACACAATAAAATCTGTTTTTAGCACATTTTTTTGTGTGACTTTGTTTCTTTTTATTTTCTTTTTGAGACAAAGTCTTGCTCTGTCACCCAGGCTAGAGTGAAGTGTGGCGCGATTTCAGCTCACTGCAGCCTCCTCCTCCTGGGTTCAAGCAATTCTCCCACTTTAGCCTCCCCAGTAGCTGAGATTACCCATCACCACACCTAGCTAAATTTTGTATTGTTAGTTGAGACAGGGTTTCGCCATGTTGGTCAGGCTGGTCTTGAACTCCTGACCTCAGGTGATCTACCCACCTCGGCCTCCCAAAGTGCTGTGATTACAGGCATGAGCTACCACACCTGGTGATTTAAGTCTCATTTTAAAAATTTATCCTGGTCAGGCATGGTGGCTCACACCTACAATCCTAGCACTTTGGGAGGCTGAGGTGAGCAGATCACTTGAGCTCAGAAGTTTGAGACCAGCCTGGCCAACATTGGGAAACCCTATCTTTATTAAAAACTAAAAAATTAGGCACATACCTGTAGTCCCAGCTACTTAGGAGGCTGAGGTGGGAGGATCGCTTGAGCCCGGGAGTCAGAGATTGCAATGAGCCGAGATTGTGCCACTGCACTCCAGCTTGAGTGAAAGAGAGAGACCCTGCCTCAAAAATTCCCACAGTAAAATTGACTCTCTGGGGGTGTGTGGTTCTATGAAAGATAACACATGTTGGCTAGGTGCGGTGGCTCACGACTGTGACCTTAGCACTTTGTGAGGCTGAGGCAGGCAGATCACCTAACGTCATGGTTTTGAGACCAGTCTGGCCAACATGGTGAAACCCTGTCTCTACTAAAAATACAAAAATTAGCTGAGCATGGTAGTGCATGCCTATAATCCCAGTTACTAGGGAGGGTGACACAGGAGAATCACTTGAATCCTCTTAGAAGCCAAGGAAGGATCCAAAGGGAGAGGGAGGCGGAGGTTGCAGTGAGCTAAGATTGTGGCACTGCACCTAGCCTAGGCGACAGAGTGAGACTCCATCTCTGAAAAAAAAAAACAAGTCAACACATGTACACATCCCTATAAACACCACTAAAAGAATACAGAATATATTCCCCATTCCAAAGATTAATTCTACAATTAATTCCGTAAGCTTACTTTAGCCAATGATGGGTATGATGCAATTAGGTTAGCAATCAAAATCTATCACTTAACACAAAAATTAAGCACCACGCCAGGTGCCATGGCTCATGCCGATACTCCTAGCAATTTGGGAGGCCGACGCCAGTGGATCACTTGAGGTTAGGAGTTCAAGACCAGCCTGGCCAATATGGTGAAACCCCACCTCTATTAAAAATACAAAAATCAGCCAGGCGTGGTAGCATGCACCTGTAATCCCAGCTGCTTGGGAGGCTGAGGCAGGAGAATCGCTTGAACCCGGAAGGCAGTGACTGCAGTGAGCCAAGAGCGCACCACTGCACTCCAGCCTGGGCAACAGAATGAGACTGTCTCAAAAAAAAAAAAAAAAATTAAGCACCAGGAAAAAATACTACATCCCAGCCTCCCATATACAAACACCAAATCATTTTTGCTGGCTGGCTAGCAACTTTCACACTTAATGTTTCTACATTATACAATTTGAGGTATTTAAACTTTTCATCCTGGTGTCAATACAATTCACATAAACATGCTGTTTTCTTTCTCATTGCTTCCAGAGGCTTTCTAGGCAGCTATAAAAAGCAGCGGCTGAGACATTAATATAGGATATTACATTTTCACCTAATCAAACCTGTGTCAGGGCTCACTCTAGTTTTTCTCTTTGTAATTATTGGACATTCCACTATACTTTTGCTCACACAGGAGTGCTTAGAAGCTAAGAAAGGACCCAAAGGGAGAGGATGTAAACAAAATGTGTCAGTATAGCACCTTTTAATAGACTGCTGGGATGCTGACTGTCTTGTCTGCCAGGTCCTAACTGGCCTGTCTTCTTGCTGGGCATGGGGAAGGTGGGTGGAACCACATAAAACTTTCCTGTTAAGGCCGGGCACGGTGGCTCACGCCTGTAATCCCGGCACTTTGAGAGGCCAAGGTAGGAGGATCATGAGGCCAGGAGATCGAGATCATCCCGGCTAACACAGTCAAACCCCATCTCTACTAAAAATACAAAAAATTAGCTGGGTGTGGTGGCACTTGCCTGCAGTCCCAGCTTCTCGGGAGGCTGAGGCAGGAGAATCACTTGAACCCAGGAGGTGGAGGTTGCAGTGAGCTGAGATTGCACCACTGCACCCCAGCCTGGGTGACAGAGCGAGACTCTGTCTCAAAACAAAACAAAACAAAAAAACAAAAAAAAAAACCTTTCCTGTTAAATTAGTTCTTCAGCAAGAAGATGGCATCTCTGATTAAGAAAAAAAAAAAAATACCATGTTCCTGCTGGGCGCGGTGGCTCACGCCTGTAATCCCAACACTTTGGGAAGCCGAGGCAGGCAGATCACCTTAGGTTGGGAGACCAGCCTGAGCAACATAGTGAAACTCCGTCTCTACTACAAATACAAAAATTAGCTGGGTGTGGTGGCACATGGCCTGTAATCCCAGCTACTCGGGAGGCTGAGCCAAGAAAATCGCTTGAATCTGGGAGGTGGAGGTTGCAGTGAGCCGAGATGGAGCCACTGCACTGCAGCCCTGTCGACAGAGCAAGACTCTGTCTCCAAAAAAAAAAAAAGAAAGAAACTCATGTTCCATGACAGGGGGCTTAGGTGACAGATTTTAAGGGCCACATAGACACCAGCTAACTCCCCAGCAGCAACTGGCCGCTCTGGCCCCATCTTTCCTCTGCAATCCAAGAGGCTTTTTCCATTCATTTAGAAAATATACACTGAGCGCCTACTAGTTATCAGACACTGGGTGGGAGGCTGGGGATGTGAAACTGTGAGGGAGATACAAAATCTTGCCCAAGTCCCAGTACTGAGGGAAGCTTGACAGGGTGTTGCACGGTGGTATAAAGCCAAAATCTAGGGATGAATGGTTTAAAAACAGCAAAAGGGACTGCAAGGGTGGCAGTGGGGTGCGCGTAACAAGACTGTCCTCTATCCCGGCCGTCTGTATACCTGGCTAGCCTGAAGGACTCATTTCCTTGCCTCAGTTTCCTGAAACTGTAGCTTTCTGGCACTCTATGCCGCCCTGCCTTGTGGCATGTTTAACGTTTATATTTGACAATTCAAAAGTTACTTTAAGGAGGTGAAGCTGCACATTTCCACCTCCAGTGAGTAACCGTGTTCCTCCCGGCACTCTTACCGGGTTAGCCTTTATGCGCAGAAGTCTTCCAGAAAGACCACCTGAGCAATCAAAACTCTGACCTCTGTAAAAACACCTTGTTTAAAATATCTACATAGGGAGACGAAGGTAAACAAGCACACGAGGACCTCCAAATCGGTGCTGCACAGCTCACGGATGAGGCGAGGGCAAAGCATGCGTGGGAAATCACGTTTATAATACAGAGGGAAAGAGGCGGTCACGAGGAACGGCGAGCGCCACAGGTTTTAGCTTTGCGGCCGGCTGGCCAGGCCTCGCGCCAGCCCGGGTGCACACCCAAGGCGCCGGGCCCGCCTCCAGCTCCCGGGCAGCGGGAACCGCGAACCGCCGTGGAACGGCCGGGAAGGGAGCGCTGCGCCCCCTGGCGGCGGGGCTCGTCCTTCTCCGCTCCCGGCCGCCGCCGCCGCGGGCCGGCCTCGTTCCATTTGCAGCCGCCGCAAGCTTCGTTCCTCCGAGCGGCGGCTCCCCCGGCCTCCCGCTCGCCGCCCGGCATCTCCCTCCAGTCTCCGCCCCCTGCTCCGGCTCCGACACCCCCTTCCACACGCCGAGCCGTGCCCCGCCACAGCCCGGCCGAGCGCGAGCGCCGAGCCGCCGCGGGCACCGCAGAGCCTTCCGACCGCTCCATCGCGGCGCCCGGCGGGGGTGCGGGGCCGGCGCGCGGCGCGAGTGGGGCGGGCGACGGCGGTGGCGCGGACGGTTCCACCGCGCGAACCCTCCGCCCCCGCGCGGCGCGCGTGCTCCCCGGAACGCCATGGAGCCGCCGCGTTCCAAGCGGGCACAAAGGGGCGCGCAGCACAATGGGCGCGGTGAGCCCGTGGGCGCCCGGCGCCTGCTCCGGTGGCTCGACCCCGCGCGGGGGTGGGCGCTGTTCCCGGCGGGCGCGCTCCGGGCAGCCCCCCTCCGCCTCCCCTCCCCTGCTCCCGCCCCCACCCGGCATGGATGTTGCAGCCACTCTCCCGGCCGCCCGCCCCGGAGCCGCCAACGTCGCCGCCGCCGCGCGGCCGGCTCGATCCGCCCCGCACTTACCTGGGACGCGAGTTCTGTACTTTGCCGGGCAGGCCCGCGCCGAGTTTGGGCGCCACGTGGGGGGGAGGGCGCGGGGCCGGGGAGTGGGGGCCGCGCGCGGAGGGCCTGGCCAGGGCGGCCCGGGGAGGCGCTGGGGGCGGCGGGCGGGCGGGCGCCGTGTATTTTCCCCTCTCTTTGTGTGTGTCCGTGCGCTGCGCTCTCGCGTGACGTGACGGGACTCCGTGTGTCATTTCCGCACAAGGACACAGGGAGCCCCCGCTGCAGTGGAACCACAACCCCTCCGCCCCCACCCCCGGCCCGCCCCTCCCCCTCAGCGGGGCACACGCGGGACCGGCAGCGGCGCTCGGGCGTGAACGGCCGCGGCGGGGAGATCGGGCGCGCACTCCGGGGACCCAGGCGGCCCGGCGCGCTCGGCCGGCGCCGACGCTCCACGTGGGCCCGCGCTGCCTGCCCGGGGCGGGGGCGGCGGCCGCGCACCCACGGCGTGCCGGGAGGGAGCCGTGAACAATATCCCCTGCACCCCGTGTGTCCTCCCGCCGCGAGTCCGTCCTCGGAAACGTGGTTTCTCAGACCCGAGAGTTTGGCCCCAAACGCCTGTTTTTCTACTTTTTTTGCCCCT
Organism: Lagothrix lagotricha; assembly: GCA_963574225.1. Lineage (NCBI taxonomy): Eukaryota > Metazoa > Chordata > Mammalia > Primates > Atelidae > Lagothrix > Lagothrix lagotricha. The sequence goes on from CAUYNB010040732.1 coordinate 11,580, forward strand.
TGCGGGACGGCGACTGTGCGGAGCGTCTCCCTCCTCGCGCCCACGCCCCTCCCGCATTTTTGGCCTTTGGACCGCGGCCCAGGCCCTCGAGCCCGGTCTTCCCGCGCCGCGACCGGCACAAAGACCTGGGGGCGCCAGGGCCCGGGTGGCTCCTGCGGCCCCGCGGGGCGGCATGGAGTCCGGCGGGACGCGGGAGAGCGACCCTGGCGCTGGGAAAAGCTGGCTCTGGCCACTCCCCCTGCACGGTGGCCGCCCTCTGTTATGAGCCTGGGAGCTAAAAATCTGCCTGCTACTTGCAACTGGAAGTTTTGGGGTTTGAGGCTGCGGAACGAGAGCTTCGGAAGCGCGCGCGCTCTCTCACAGACACACGCCCCACAAACACAAACCCACGGGCTGTCTGCGCAGAGCGCCTAAAATAGAAAAACACGAGTCACCAACTCAAAGGCTGATTCTGTCTACACCTAAACTCGCGGACTGTAGATTCCCAGTTGATAAATATGAAATCTACCCCTCGGGTATTTTCTTAACTCTCAGTGGCTGGCGGGGGAGGGGGAGGTGCTGGGGGAGAGTCAGGGAAGCCCAATTCAACAGTTTAGCCACGTTTGTATTTTAGGCAAACAATGGGAATGTAAATTTAAGAAAAGTCCTTTAATTTGCCGATCAAAGAAAGTATAAAAAGAAAAATGCAAATGACCCCATCTGCTGCTCACAGCTGACTGGCTGCAAGGGAGGACCATGTGGCCCGGCCCTGCGCGGTCAGTGAATAGGTAGAATAGATTTTTAAAAGAAGGCATATGCTGGCTCCTTGCTGCCCAGTCGCGGCGATGGTTTGAATTAACGTATAGTTTGGCATTACCGTATCCTTCTCACCACTTCAATTGAGAATTTAGTAATTATGCAAGTTTCTCCCCTTCGGGCTTGAAATCAAAAGACACAGGGTTAAGTTATCTAAGACCTTTGAGGAACTACGTGGAACATTCTCGAGCTCTGTTTCGATCACTGGTTTAGGGAAGTCAGTACTAATCATTCTCGAGCTGTATTTGGATTGCTGGTTTAGAGAAGTCAGTACTAATTGCTGTGCAAAATTAGCAAGCAGCCTGAAGAACCGAGCCCTGCTCCAGGGGGTGCTTTTATAAGAAGAATCGATACGTGCTCAGTGTCATTCAAAACAGGATGATGAGAAGAATGGGGCCGAGATAGCAGCCCTTCAAATTCAAAAGACTTGGGTCGCCCTATCTACATTTAAAATAGGGCGGAGGGAGGAAGGGAGGAGGACGGCTTGGGGGAGAATGGTTAATTTATACATTCTCAGAAGACTGAGTGGAGGCACGTCGATTTCTGCGGGGAACTTGACTTTTACACTTGTACGTTAAATAACACGTACGACACAGTACATCGCCTTAGTTAACAGATACACCAGTTTTATTCTCACCTTCAACTTAATATGACAGTTATAATTAGAATTTTTAAAGTAGAAGTTGCATTTCATTAGTTGAGTTTTCTAGGATTTCCCAGTGGAAGAGTTAGGAATAGTTAAGTAGCATTTAAGCACATTTTGCATTTAAACCACTTTGCTGTGGTGCTTTAAGAATGTAAATCGACCTTGTTAAATTTTTGGAAAAAGGACTAGATGAAATGTGTGTAGTGAGGGGACATATGTTTAACCAGTCTTTCACAAGGACAACTCAGGTTTTAAAGGAGAAATTAAATAATAAAACATTAGAAACAGAAATTAACATTTCTATGTTCATATTGTTTGAGACAAAAGATTTCTGTCAAATACAATAATTGAACTGATAATAGCTGACTTTTGTTCAAAACAACTTTCAGGAAACTCAAACTGACCTTGAGTATTATTGTAAAAGTATGTATCTTATATTTGCATAAATGGATCTATCTACTTAACAAAGTAAGTGGCTTGTTTCAAATAAGTTATTAATAGAAATAGAATTCATTGCTGTCCAAGAAAGGAAATGACCTACCTTCAAATGGTTTTCTGTGTTTCTACGTGGTTTTCTTTTTTATATGGAGGAGGAAAATAATGCATAAGGGTGAAAATAAATGTATTGGAGTAGTATATAATTTTGGAAACTTCAAGACATAATAGTTCTGAGCGCGCCGTAACAGTTCATGGTTCAAATGGATGTGTGTATAAAGACCCAGGAAATTAACAACCTGGTTTTTAGAGGTCTGCTCAATTTGAAATTGCTTAATTAAAAATGCATTTTTTCATAGCTTCTCGGCCTTTTGGCTAAGATCAAGTGTAAAAATGCATTTTTCAATATTTCAAATTAGAGCTGCTGCCATTGATGTAGTCAACTCATTTTCAGTTTTACCTGAGTAAAATGTAGCAGCGGGGATATTGGCTACTTGACCCATATAAAACACTGAAGCACTAAATGTAAAAACTCAAATGGAAAATTGCATGGTATTTAATGAATAGTGGGATATAAAATGTAAATATATATAATTAAGAGTGGCAGACAGACATTAGGTTTCAGATAGCTTAACTGTTACTCTAAAGGCTTTTATCATTGCTAAAATATATTTATAGTTGCCAAGACAATATTTAGTAGGATTTTTTTTTCAGTAAAGACTTAAAACAACGCAACAGATTTCACTGTTACTTGTGAGACATCTCCACTTTATTTCTCGCCTGCTGGATGTATAATTTTGCCAAGTCTTCAACTTCAAACAGAAGTAGCTGGCAGATCCAGATTCTGTGAATACTCACAACACAAAAGTAAGAGGGTGAAAAAAGAGAGGCTTGAGAGGTTGTACTAACTTTATTAAATCCGACCGACAGAAAGACATGCCTCAAGGGTTAACCCTGTGTCCTGAAAAAAACAAACAACTATCTTTATTGGAATCTGGGCAGGTAAATGACACACCATGACCCAACATGAAAAAAATGAGGTTTCCAATGAAAAGTTACAGATAATTTGTGCTGGACACTTTCCTTACGTGTAGGAGAACTATTTAATAATTTAGAGCAGTTTGAGATTTTAAGCACCCAATACAGCTATCAGGATCTGATTTTTGTTGAATATCTGGTTTGCAAAAATAGGATTCTGCAAAAAGAAACATGAGGGAGAGTGAAAACTGCTGCAATCCCACTTCAATTTCAAGCCCTTGAGAAAACAAATGCCAATCTGAAATAGCTCATTCTGAGCCCACGCTGCTGGCTGGAGGCACTGTAGCCACTAGGGCCCCCGCGCCCAGAGGAGTGCCCAAGGCCCTGTACTTCGGCCTTCCCCAACTGATCACACAGCTGCAGGGACAGGCAGGAAGCAGGGAGCCAGTGCTGGCTGGCTTCCCAGCCAATCAGAGCTCATTATAGAAGAAGAAAAAGGAGACACATACTGCTCTAGCAATTGACCAATTTTTAAAAAAATTACTGCATGCTGTGGAGTATAGTGGCTTAAGCCTATAATCTCAACACTTTGGGAGTCCTAGGCAGCTTGAGCACGAAAGTTTGAGACCAGTCTGGTCAACGTAATGAGACCCTGTCTCTATAAAAAAAAAAAAATTAAAAAATGGCTGGGCGCGGTGCTTCATGCCTGTAATTCCAGCACTTTGGGAGGCCAAAGCGGGTGTATCACCTGAGGTCAGGAGTTCAAGACTAGCCTGACCAACATGGTGAAACCCCGGCTCTACTAAAAATACAAAAACTAGCCGGGCGTGGGGGTGTGCACCTGTAACCCCAGCTACTCAGGAGGCTGAGGCAGGAAAATCACTTGAACCAGGGAGGTGGAGGTTGCAATGAGCCGATACCGTGCCACTGCACTCCAGCCAGGGCAAGAGAGTGAGACTCTGTCTCATGAAAATAAATAAATAAACAAATAAATAAATAATAGGTGTGGTGGCACACACCTATGATCCTAGCTACTCAGGAGGCTGAGAAGGGAGGATTGCTTGAGCCCAGGAGTTTGAGACTGCAGTGAGCCGTGACTGAACCACTGCACTCCAGCCTGGATGATATAGAGAGAGACCCTATCTCTCAGAAAAACAAAACAGAACAAAAACTCTCTAAATGATAGGATGTATATTAAAATTAGTCTTATTTGGGCTGGGCTCGGTGGCTCATGCTTGTAATCGCAGCACTTTGGGAGGCTGAGGTGGACGGATCACCTGAGGTCAGGAGTTCAAGACCAGTCTGGCCAACATGGTGAAACCCCGTCTCTACTAAAAATACAAAAAAATTTGCTGGGTGTGGTGGCTTGCGCCTGTAGTCACAGCTACTCGGGAGGTTGAGGCATGAGAATCGCTTGAAACCAGGAGGTGGAGATTGCAGTGAGCCGAGACCATGCCATTGCACTCCAGCCTGGGTGACAGAGTGAGGCTCTGTCTAAAAAAAAAAAAAATTAGTCTTATTTGACTTGCTTAAAATCTCTGTAAAATAAAACACTTCATGGAAATGAACTCAAGATCCTGTAATTCCACTTCTAGGAATTCATCCTGGAGAAATATTCAATCCCAGTGCACATGTTGGCTAGGCATGGTGCCTCATGCCTGTAATCCCAGCACTTTGGGAGGCCAAGGTGGGCAGATCACCTGAGGTCAGGAGTTCAAGACCAGCCTGACCAACATGGAGAAACCCCTTCTCTACTAAAAATACAAAATTAGCCGGCATGGTGGTGCATGCCTGTAATCCCAGCTGCTTGGGAGACTGAGGCAGGAGAATCGCTTGAACCCGGGAGGCAAAGGTTGCGGTGAGCTGAGATCGCGCCATTACACTCCAGACTGCACGACAAGAGCAAAACACCGTACTGGAAAAAAAAAAAAAAAAAAAAATTAGCCGGGCATGGTGGCGTATGCCTGTAATCCCAGCTACTCTGGAGGCCGCAGTAGGAGAATCGCTTGAACTTGGGAAGCAGAGGTTGTGGTGAGCCGAGATCACACCATTGCACTCCAGCCTGGGCAAGAGCAAAAGTCCATCTCAAAAAAAAAAAAAAAAAGAAAAGAGAAGAAATCTTGGTAAAAATGACCCAAAACTAAATATGGAATTTGGTTACAGAATCCAAAAAGCCTCCTTTCTTCAACCTGCTGAAGTGTCAACACAGTGTTTTAAGAGGTCACTGTGAATATACACAGGGATTTCCCTCTAATCATTACACACTAGGGCCTGAGTAGGTGTCAACTGCTTGGTTCTACCACTAAGGAAACTGGAGCAAAAAGAAAGCGTGGCTTGCTCAAGGCTATTGGACTTTAGAATTATGTTTTTGGGTTCCTCTTTCTGAATTATTACTACCAAAGGTCAAACAAGCAAAAAACAAAACAAAACAAAAAAACCCAAAAAACAAATGGAAACTGTCAAGGAGTGAAATCTACAAGGTTTGTGCTTCACAGTATTGTAGTTATTTAAATTATCAGGCCCTGCCCCCAGCCTCACCCTTTAGTCCTTGTAGTTTAAGTCCCTTCCTCAAGAGGCCACATGTGTCCCAAGCCTGGGATGGAGGCCCTGTGCTGCACTCCCACAGCACTTTGTTCTGTTTGTGGAGACACTTACAAACTGAGTTGGTTCCCCTCCAAATCCAAATGTTGAAGTCCTAACCCCCAGTACACTGAAGAATGAGAATATTTGAAGATAAGGCCCTTAGCAGATAACTGAGGTTAATTGAAGTCACAAGGGTGGGGCCTTAATCTGATAGCGCTGGCATCTTGGAAGAAAGAGGAAGAGGCCGGGAGCCATGGCTCCCACCTGTAATACCAACACTTTGGGACACCAACGCGGGCGGATCACTTGAGGTCAGGAGTTTGAGACCAGCCTGGACAACATGGCAAAACCCCGTCTCTTCTAAAAATACAAAAATTAGCTGGGCATGGGAATCGCTTGAACCCGGGAGACGGCAGTTGCAGTGAGCCAAGATGGAGCCACTGCAACAAAGCGAGACTTCATCTCAAAAAAAAAAAAGAAAAAAGGCCAGGCCCACTGGCTCACATCTGTAATGCCAGCACTTTGGGGAGGCGAAGGCAGACGGATCACCTGAGGTAAGGAGTTCAAGACCAGCCTGACCAACATGGCGAAACCCTGTCTCTACTAAAAATACAAAAAATTAGCCGGGCTTGGTGGCCTGTAGTCCCCACTACTCGAGAGGCTGAAACACAAGAATCCATTGAACCCGGGAGGTGCAGTTTGCAGTGAGCTGAGATGGCGCCACTGCACTCCACGCTGGGTGATAGAGTGAGACTCTATCTCAAAAAAAAAAAAGGAAGTGACACCAGCAGTGCATGTGCACAGAGCAAAGGCCTCATGAGGACACAGGGAGAAGGCAGCCAACTGTAAGCCAAGGAGAGAGGCCTCAGGAAAGACCAAACCTGTGAGCACCTCGGACTTCCAGCCTCCAGAAAACTGTGAGAAGAATTTCTATTCCCTAGGACGCAGACTCAGAAAGAAAACATTTTATTGTCTAAGCCATCCAGTTGTATTTTATAACAGTCCAAGCTGACTACTAGAGACACTGCTCACAAGCAGCTGTAATTGCCTTTTTCTTTGTCTGTTTCCCCAGCTGGAATGTAAACTACTGGAGGACAGGAACCTGTCCGATCACTGTGTCTCCAGATGCTTAGCACTGTGCCTGGGACACAGTCAACTATCCACAAATACTTGCTGAAAGAATACCTGAGTTGTAAAACACCAGTGTTCCATTTCCTTTCCTTTTTGTATAGAGAAAAAACGGAAGAGTCAAAGATTAAGAGCAGAACCATCCCTAATCTATAATGAATGGTGCCTTCCGGAATTGTCCCTGCATCATACATATCGTTATAAGGGAATGGTCCAAAAGCAGGCAGCTAATTCATGGCAGGCCCATACTACACCAACTCTGCAGTAATAATATCACACAGCCATAAAGTTCTTTTCAGCCTTCCTCTTTCCATAGTTGCCTTGGTCTGCTTGGGCTACCATAACAAAATACCATAGGCTGGTTGGATTGAGCAATAGACATTTATTTTCTCACAGTTCTGGAGTCTAAAGTCCAAGATCAGGGTGCCAGCATCGTCCGTTTCTAGTGAGGGTTGTTCTCCTGGTTTGCAGATGGCGGCCTTCTTGCTCTGATCTCCCCCACTCCTGCATCCCTGAGGGCAGGGAGGCTACTCTGTTGTCTCTTCCTTTGAAGGGCCTTAATCCCATCATGAGATCCCCATCCTTATAATCTCATCGAATCCTAATTACTGCCCAAAGCTGTAACCACAAATACCATCACACTGGAAAACAGGGGGAACATATGAATTGTGGGTGGGGAGGGAAGGACACAATCATTTAGTCCATAAAAATAGTGCTTTCAGATGGGTTACGTGGCTCACGCCTGTAATCCCAACACTTTAGGAGTCCAAGGCGGATAGATCACGAGATCAGGAGTTCAAGACCAGTCTGACCAACATGGTGAAACCCCATCTCTACTAAAAATACAAAAATTAGGTCAGATTCACATCTGCAATCCCAGCACTTTAGGAGGCCGAGATGGGCAGATCACCTGAGGTCATGAGTACAGCCTGACCAACATGGAGAAATCCCATCTCCACTTAAAATAAAATACAAAATTAGCCAGGTGTGATGGTACATGCCTGTAATCCTGCTACTCGGGAGGCTGAGGCAGGAGAATTGCTTGAACTTGGGAGGTGGAGGTTGCGGTGAGCTGAGATTACACCATTGTACTCCAGCCTGGGAAACAAGAGTGAAACTCCGTAAAAAAAAAAAATTAGATGGACACAGCGCTGCAGGAGACTTTGCTCCCAGATACTCAGGAGGCTAGGTGGGAGGATCACTTGAGCCCAGGAATTGGAGGCTGCAGTCAGCTATGATTGCACCACTGCCCTTTAACCTGGCTGC